>CM035442.1:24279649-24547149 GCA_020310875.1 Ceratopteris richardii
AAGTGCCTAAGAGGTATGAAGAGTGTGTGTGTGAGATTATGGAGAATATGAACAATTTAGAACTATTTTACAACAAACACGAATTTTGATTATCCCTAAATCAAAAACCAATGCATGAAAAAGTGATGATAGATGTAGACTTGTTACTCACATTATGTTGGATGACATGAACTCCTTCAGATTTTTCCAAATGTAGATCACAATTCCTCCAAGAGTGTGAGGACTCCTCATCATATTGATCTTCTCCTTAACTTGCATTGAGCTTGTGCTAGCTAGAGAAGATAATTAAGAAGTGAGCAATGTCTCACTATATAGTTTCGATGAAGTTCCTCTATGCGAATAAAAGCAAAAAACATATAATCGACAAAACATGCGCTAGAAGCGTTTGCACGAAAAGATCTTCACCAAACTTATCAAAAAGCTTTCCAAAAGTGCAATAAAAAAATTGGGCACACTTTGCTTGTTCGGATCTTCCCCCAAGAGAGGAAAATGCCTCAGCTCACCGAGATGCCCAATGGGTGAGTGAAAGGGAGTTAGATTTCAGCTCTCACCAATACACGTGGATGAAGTATATCGTGCCAACATATCCCAAAGAGTTTGGACCCAAAACCTCCCCAAGAGAGGAAAATGTCACCGAGATGCCCAATGGGTGAGTGCCTTGATCTCCATGATGACTTACCTTCAAATGTTTACGAATGACGAATCAGACAAGTTTTAGGATCATGTTACACAATGATAAAATGTTGGTGTTATCCGCTCCATTTGACAATGTGAGTGAGTGTGTGTGTGTATGTGTGTGTGCGCGCCCGAGAGAGAGAGAGAGAGAGTTTTCTCAGCGAAACTTTGAGTGGGAAAAGTTTCTGAACGCCCTGTAACAAAGTTCCATAGTTCCCTGGAAGCTCCTCTTGAATATCAACTATTTACAATATATAATTCCACACACACAGACAATCAAATATAACTCTTCAATATCAAATATAATTCCACACACACAATGCTTTGCGCTAGGAAATGCCTCAGCCTACCAGATGGCTAATGGGTGAATGCCTTGTTCCTCATGAGTGCCTTGCCTTCAGTCATAGCATCAAATGAATGCGCCAAATCGGGCATAGATCCATGTTAGGTGAAAGTGCCACAAGAAAAATGATGTTAAGTGTAAAGCCGGTTGGCAGTATCTACTGCACTTGAGCATGTCAGCGTGTGCTCGTGTGTGTGTGTGAGAGAGAGAGAGCGAGAGAGAGAGAGAGGCTTTTTTCGACAAAACTAAAGCACAAAAAGTTTTTGGAACTACTTGTTACAATCTGCGTAGGCTCAGAATCTATGAAAACCTTTACGAGCAACTCTTTACAAACTCCGTGCTAGGAGTAGAAATCAATGCAGACTACGCAAAGCTAGGAAACTGCGTGCACAATCAGGGTCGATTCAGAATCCAGGGAGAGCCTTTCGGTTCGACTTTTTACCAACTCTTTGTAGATATAGACAATGTAGTCCAGAGTAGCGTAGCGCAACCGAGTACATTCAAAATCCATACCAGCTGGGCACTACTGAGCAGGATATTTGCAACTGCCATAACCTACAGCACAAGCTCAAGCGTAAGACGCACAGAAAACTGAACTGTGAAAGCAAAGAATGAATTGCATTATGAGCGTAAGATAAGCAGATCTGCTGTTCTTTCTGCAGATTATGTTACATGTGTTTAGTTACAGAAGGTGCTTAGAAAGGCAAAAAAATTGTGAAGTCAGAGAACTCATGCTCTTCTGCACTCCCTGGTCGAGTCCTTAAAGGTACACAGCAAGCAGTTGCAGTGGAAAAACCCCTGACTCACATACATAATCGCCTCTAATTCTTCTGTATATCTAGCTAAGAATGTTACTAAAATTGAAAATGAAAGGAATCATGATATCAAGGATCTGATCGTCTTCTCTAGTTCAATGTAAGAGAGCGACCGTCCCTGTCTTTCTGCACATTATATCAGGTGCACATATTTCCTGCATGGTCTTTGAGAAGGTATGATAAAGTAACCGCACGCCCTGAAAAGATGTAAGAGTGCTTACTTGGATCTGTGAAGACGACGAGTCCTGTGTCGTGGAAGTAACAGTTCCAGTAGTTTCGACCGTGTGCTTGGTAGTACAGGTTCATTGCATACGATGCATGTGCGATGACTGAGTTAGGTTGATAACATGGACCACCAGGCTCAAGGGCCTTGCAGTTGGCCCCTCCTTCTCCGCAGGCGAAGTTGAGGTTTTTCGATAGCTCTTCCTCAGGCACTGAAGGGTTTGCTACGCACCAAAGCTTTTGTCCGGTTCCTTGAGACTGATGACGGTGATGGTGATGATCACGTTATTATACACACATGTTACATAAAAATTTATTCAGCTATACATTACAAGTTCAATTCTTAAGGGCTGTCTCGCTAGCTATGAACATGAGTATATCTGGAGCCTATGAAGATGAGCGTATCTGATAAACAATGCGGAGACAAGAGCACTTACATCTCCACCACGTCCATTGGTATTGTCATTGTAACCTGGAAGGCACGACGAATCTCAGTGGGAGAGAGAACTTCTGTACGTGAATGTATGCAAACCGTAGAATGCAAGGAGGAGATTATCAGAAGCGGGCTTGACAATGTAGAAGAAGGAGAGCGAAATAGATGTGTGTATGTGTGTGTGTGTGAGAGAGAGAGATCTTCTGGACGTGAATGCATACAAACAGTGGAACGCAAGTAGGAGCTTACCATAAGCGAGCGCCGCGACATAGAAGAAGGAGAAGCAGAGTAGAATCTGAGCAGGGAAAGCCATATCTGCAGAATTCTCAGGTGATAGGCGACAGAGAATGGGAGCCGAGTAGTATGTATATAACCGTTCCAGTCACGACTCACGAGTGTACCAATGCTCGCTGAGAGAGAGAGAGAGAGAGAGGGGGGGGGAAGAGAGACTCTGCGTCTGTCATACAGCCGGGATTCTTGTCCATTGTACTGCAGATGCCGAATCCAAACGGTCAATTAAGCTCACTCTCCGGTGAACTGGCATCCAAGACTTTGTTGACATGTTATGGGTGTGTAGTGTGGCACATGCGAATGTCCCCTTCATGCATTACAAAACGCACTGCATCGAATGTGAAGCCTCAAGTGAAGCGAGATGTTGTGTCTTTGGAGTGCGCATGTGGGCTTTGCAACCATGCACGCCTGACGCACCTACAAAACACATCTTTATCCGAAGCTACTTTCCCTCGAGTCACGTTGAGCATCGTGAAGGGTTACCATCAGCAGCAGAAGCTAGATCTTTTGTCGCCTTATCCCCTTGAGATCATCATTCTCTATCTCGGTAGTGCAGCCATGGTGGAGTTGTTTGAAAACATTGAGATAGAATCTCACGTGTTAGACACACATCTCTCCTCTAAAACTTTGGGCGCAGATATTCTCTTTGTTTGCTTTAAATAACCCTTCTCTCTCTCTCTTTTTTTAAAAGGGGTTCGAGAGATGTTTACTCCCTAACTTTAACTTTGAAAGTACAATCGTAGAGGTGAATGGGCATAGTACCTACGTGAATTGACATATTACCTATGGGACACCTAGTATTCCATAAAGTAAAGATTAGATTGGGTTACAATTGGTAGGTTGGGTTACAATTCCTCAAAATACAAATCCTCATGGCACACTCCCCTTCTGCGATAATGATTGGTGAAAAACGAATCCTTATTTCTATATCTCACCTCGTAATGTTGGTAGATTAGCATATCTCACCAACGGGTGGCTGTTACTTTCGATGACCCCCTCATCTACATGATTGTTAGACATTACGCTTCCCATTTTGAAGCTATTAGCTCGAAGGCATGGAAAGAGCTCATTAATATTAAGGGCCCTCTTCTTTTGAAGGGAGATTTCAACATGGTTATTGACTTTGAGGATAAGAATGAAAAGGATGGTTGTCTTCATCGATGGAGATGCCATTTTTGGTCACTATGTATTCCAAAATCTTTCTTTTTTTGAACATGAAAACACACTTTTCGAGATTTAGAGAGAGTCCATATTCCCTACACTTAGCAAATATCTTCTCCAAAACAAGGACGTGCTTGAATCTTCATTATGAGTATGGACACAATTCACCCACATACACTTCTATGCATTTCCATCGAAATTCTTTGAAAGCATCACACATCAATCTTTGAAACGTTGCAAGGGCATTTGTTAAGACAAAGGGCATCCATCCGTTTGAATGTGTAGATTCCTCCCTCAACAGCAAAGGCGTTCTTATGTTAGTCATTTGGTGTGATTACAACATGGTTATAACCAGAAAAGCCATCAAGAAAACTATATATAGCTCATTGTATGCTACTCTTTCCAAGAGATTATCAATGATTGGTATTGGATAACTATCTCAATTGGTCAAATCATTGATCTTTTTTAGACTTATGCAAACTCTTAGTCTATTTTTCTTTTTTGCCACAATAATTATGATAGATACACACTTTGGATGCTAAATTTTATAAATTAATCTAATTTCTAAGAGTTTATCAATTTTCTCTTTTATTTTAGCTAAATATACATCATTGTCACTATATGGGCTTTGCTAAGGAATCCTATATGCTCAAACTTGTGAGTCAACACTCTTTAAATCATTATACAACCAAGCAAGCACATTTCTTTATTTTTGAAAACAAATTTTAATGGGCTATCTTCATCATTTAACACATCACTACCAATGTATGAATACTTTTCTTCCTTTTCTTCTACTACCATTACTACTTTCTTTTTCAATTCATGATTATCATACATTTCTCCTTTAACTGATTCCGGCATTGGGGTTTGAGCTACAATGTTTCAACTTGCAACCTCATATTTTTTTGAGATATCACATGGTTTAAAATTGTCATATTTTTATCTTACGAAGTAATACTCTCTACGACAATCTGTTCTTCGACTTCATATAAGGAGTACATCTGAGTCACATGATCTCTTATATGGTCATTCACTTTAATCTCTCCTTGGAACTTAAGTTTTGAAGAGAAAATTGGTTTTATGATGACTGAATCCAAATCCTCATCATCAGAATCTTGTTTTACTTCTTATATTTGATCTTGTTCATCTATTTCTTCTTCTTCATCTATTTCTTCCAACATAGCTATATCAAACAATTTTTTAATTTCATACTCTTCTTCATTGAAACAGTTTATCATTTTGGATCAATAATGAGTATGTCCAAAGTTGCTAGTACTTGCATATATCCATGCAACTCAAATTATTCATCCAAGGCTCCTGAGACATACATGTTGGAACTTGTACATACCTATCTTGGTGAGATTTGTAAGACCTATGACTTTTCTCTTTGGTTTTCTTTTCTTATTTATCTACAAATGCAATAATTGATATCCACTTCCATCCATGGCTCAAAGTCGGATGAATTATCCAAAGAGAAATCGTTGGCATCCTGATGCAATATGTTCCACTAAAGAGGATGTATGTCTTGATCTTCAAATATATGGAGATTGATATTGGTAGTAATTTCCATAAGTTGAAGAAATAGAGACTTGCTAGCTATTAGGAGCTAGTGTGGAGGGCCACATTTCTTTGTACAAATGTATTTTCTATGTAATGGGGAAATGGGATTTTTATGCAGATCCCATTTCCCCATTACATAGAAATGTGGAGATCGATGTTGCTAGTAGTTTCTAAGTGTTGATTCTATATTCCGAAATGTGGAACGGTGTGAAGGTTACGAAGAAGAACGGAGTGGTTCAGTGTGATATGGTGTGCAAAAAAAAAACAAAGTCTAGTGATGAAGATGCTACGGAGCAATGTAGTCCGAAAAGATTTGATAGACAAAGTTTTGCACTATGATGTGCAACCATACTATATTCCAGACAGATATACAAGCATTCTTACTAATCAATGAGTACTTTTTATTGTCGAGATTACTTTCTTTCTAGAGTTTATCTGTGTAAAATCTCTGAGTAATATACAATGTATTATCCTGAAGTTTATGTGATGTAAAGTAATAAGGAACGTAAATATATGTTTATGAGTACCACTATATTCATAAATCCATGTTCCCATACCCATTCCTTTGGAGAACTAGTGTTGTAATTTACTAAAGTACAGTACTATCTAAACATTTGGCGACCACAATGGATGGGGTCGGTGAAATACACCACAAGATAGATTGATGTCATTACAGAGTGGGAAGGAATACCTCAAATGGAATCATCATTTTGACTATCTGGATGAATTTATTGAGCAAATGCTAGAACAATACACCTTGAGAATATTTCAATTGACGAACCAACTAGCATTCCAGAAGAGTTGATGTATTGGGTGGAGAAAGGAGTGCTCTCTCCGAAACACTTACAGGACTCGATTTTCGAGTGGAAGAACAAAAAGCTAGCCAAGGTTGTGTGGTGAGGGGAATCCAGTAGAGCCAGCTAGTAGTGTAAGAAGCAGGAAGAAGAATACCCTGCAGAACTAGGCCAAAGCAGCAACAATGAATCCCCATCCAAATTAGCCTTAGCCATAGTCCCTTTCACCCGACTTAGTGTCATGGAAGCTGTTCATGATATGATGCCACATCAAAATCCACTCCCATGATTATATTACACACACCTTTATGGCAAGACAGATGAAGATCCAGATGTGCATGTTTGCACATTCAAAAACCAATCCATCTGCAATCACCGGGGCCTAATAGATGATGATTATAAAACACAGGTGTTTCAAGCGACTCTAGCAAGCAACGCACTTAAATGGCTTATAGAGTAGCCCATAGACCATTTCTCGACTTATGATGTGTTAAAAGAAGCCTTCTTAGAGTACTTCTGGATAGCCAAAAGTATTTCAAAGTTATACACTACTCTACAATATATGATGCAGAAAGGAATAGTAGAATGATACACCTTAGACTTCATATCTACAATGCCACAATTTCCCACCGATAAGTGTCCTTTAGAAGAGATGCTACAAGAATTTTTTGTTGATGGACTTCAACCAGCTATTAAAGAAAAGATCTATATGTATATATTGGATCAAACTAGGACTTTAGACTAGATAATTGATCTCGTGACACAAATAGACCGAAAAATACAACTAGCTAATTTGGGGCCTGAGAAGATTAGCCTAGTTTTGAAGAAAGGTACTAGTCCCGTACAATAGTTATATTGCCTATGATGTCGAAATGCATGTCACATCATTGCTAAAGGTGCAGTATAGAAGAATGCAAGTTTAATGCGAAGAACGCATTAGTGGCTACTGCACAAGTAGATGTTCCTTCATGGAAAGGAAATCTGATGGGATACAAGCCACCAGTCCCCTCCAGACAATGGCAGGATAGCCAAGATGTTAGAGTATCAGAACCATCACAGTATTTGGGTCCATAGTAATTTCTGGAATAGCGGCGAGGTTTCCAGCAAAATTTTCAAGATTTTGGTAGAGGTAGGAGGTTTAGACCACCAAGCCCAAAAAATTTAGGGAATCGACCGATACAATGTCAGTTTTGCTTGCAATATGGACATAGAAGATAGGAATGTGAAGAAGCTAAAGAATATGACCAACAAAAATAGGAGGCCAAGCTTAAGTCATCTATGGCTAATATGGTGACCCTAGAATATTTGAAACCTTCAGCATCGGTGGTCATGAGGTCACAACATGAATATCAGAGTAAATAGGTAGCAGATCATCCGGTGCCAGTGGAGAAAAAGTGAGGATTAAAAAAATAAGTACAGTGGGCCCAGGAGTACCCACCATATTATATGGATCCTAAGCTGATTCTTGTAGAATCTTACAGCAAACAGTGATACAGTAAACTCAATAAGAAAACTGTTAAACCCACTCAAGAGAATACTGAACCAAGAAAGGAAAAAGAGAATTTTGGAGATCCAAGTAAACTTGCACTTTTAGAAGTCTAGCAGCCATCATCTGATGATCAAGAGCCTGCCATCCGAGTTTGAAATCAGAACTCTAGGTCAGAATAGGAGCAGAATGATTTTGATCCCAGAGCATTGGCAAAAAGTACATCTTGTGAGATATTACAAGATTCACATATTAAACTGTCACTCGGAGCCCTACTTGAGCCCGTTCCAATTTTTCAGAAGCAATTATTAAAACACTTATAAGAACAATATTTCACGTCTCTGAGTTCGGAACCTTTGGCCTCTATGGTAAAAGAAGTCCCAGATAGAATAGTGGACTATGCAATTCCTACAATTACGGTATGGCATAAAAATAAACCTGAAATTCCCAGGATTATGATTGATGGCAGATTGAGTATTAACATCACCTCCACAAATATATGTAAACAACTAGGTTGGACTAGCATCAAGCCTGCCCCATTCATTGTCCAGATGGATGACCCATCATGAGTGCAGCCTCTAGGATTGATTAAAGATATCCCTATCCTAATTTCTCAGGTGATGTTTAATATTACATTTGTAGTACGGTAACTCAAAGGAAAAAATCTAGATTATAATTTACTTTTGGGATGACCCTAGGTACAGAATGCTAAATTATGCCACAATTGGGATGAGAAGACTATCACTTTCTGAAAAGAACATGCAAAATTTTCAGTCCCCTTAGAAGAGGAGAAATATTATCTTCCGGAGAAAAACCCCATATTGGCGAAACCTCCTCACATGTTGGACAACCTAGAGGAAGATGAAGAACAACACTTTCTGGAAGCTAATAGAGATCTCTTATCTTTCGGGGCTGTGGATGTAAATGCAGTTATGAGCCCAGACTGTGATGGTATGGCGACCATTGTCTACAGAGAACTTATGGAAATAGGAGAAGGGGGTATTGTAGATACTCGAGTGCAAGATCCCATGGAGCTGGGGAAAATTCAGGGTTGAAGAGGATTCATTAGAAGTTGTGAACCTCGGCAGTGCAGAAGACCCAAAGCTTATCCGAATTTGTTCGAAGCTTGCTCCGGAATTCCAGCTGGCGCTGATTGCCCTTCTACAACAATACAAAGATGTGTTTGCATGGACATATGCGGATATGAAGGGTCTTGACCCGAAGTTATATCATCAAATAGATGCTACCCAATGTTGGAAATTAACTAGGCCCATAACTAATATCATAGGTCCAAGTTCCATAGGTCCAGGATCTACAACATAAATTTCAGGAATCTTCCAATATTGACAAAACATGAACATACCACACTTTAATCATACAAATGATGAGACAAAGATAGAGAAAGATTAGACAACATGTGTAAAGTGTTACGTAAGTCAGTGCTTACTCACACTATCATATATACAAATGTCAATTTACAATGTGGGAGCAAAACTCTCAACCACTCTATGTGAACAAAAATAGATGGAAGAGTGTATATACAAAGGTAACAAGAATATTCATATGTATGGACATAAATCTGAATATATATGAGATGTATGACCTGATGGGTTGTAGAAGAGTGAATATGATTGACAGAAAGAGGAAGGATCAGTGCGAAACTCATAATCAGCAAACCCTCATCTAACTTTAGGCTATGGAAGACCCTAAGTTAGATACGTGTGTGAAAAGATCACATAGTTACAAAAGTAGCAAAGGATGCTGACAAGTTTGCTGCCAGAAATCCTCAAACTCATATGAACATACCTTCTCGAATACCTAATCCAAATGTGCATAAAGCATACATGTACTGATTCTCTTGTACCTATGCCAAATAGGACTCCTCCTGATATGGATGCCATATACTTCAAGTAGTACATGTGTGCATAAAGAGAATATGTACCTGAATTTCTTAACATAAGATGCAAATCTTCTGTTAAGCTCCATCCAATGTCTTTGAAGTACACCGAAATCTTCATGTACAAGACAATCTAACATTATGTAGATGGCTGATTCAGAGAATATGTAACTGAATTTCTTAACATAAGATGCAAATCTTCTATTAAGCTCCATCCAATGTCTTTGAAGTACACCAAAAGCTTCATGTAGAAGACAATCTTCAAATACATTATGTAGATGGTTGATCCACACCACCAAGCTGCTAATGGGTAAGTCCTCTCCATAAGCAAGAGTGTGAGCACACTCTTCTCCAAGAAGAACTCTATAGCTGCTCCTCAACATGCTCCTAGAGTGCACCATGGCTGCCCCATGTGTGCTAGAGCACCACCTCTACTGAGGGACCAAGAACTGGCATTGCCAAATGGTGTGTGATATCTAACAAAGTGACCCAAGACTCTCGTATATAGGTTTTAAAGATCCATGTGAAAAACTCACAAAAAATTGCTTTATTTTAATCACATCTCTTTTCAAATTGCTTTTGCTTTATTTTAAGTGAGTCTACCTTATTTTTAAAGATGCTTTTTGCTAACTTTAAAAATGACTTCTTGACCTGCTTTTTCACACTTCCTAACTACCTGATGAATGATCTGACAACATTTTATGATCCTCATGCCGAGAGCTATCATATGAGGTCAAAACCCTAAATCAGTAGAAAATTAGGGTTAGGGTTTTCTCCCAAATCTGATCTCTGATGATTGAATGTCATATACCATTGAAAATCTCTCTTTAAGCTCTACAAGATAGACTCATAAACATTTTGCCCATTTTTGTGCCAAAAATGACTAAGTACCAAAATTAGGGTTTCTGCCCTAAATGGATTTTGGACTGATGTGACATTGTTTTCCAACAATCCCCCCTGCAATGTCATATTGGTACAAACTAAAGTGGATATGTAACTTCATTCATCTGCAAACTGTCATAAACTTCAAACTTCTACTCTTGAATTGACCTTCAAACCTTTTCTTCAAAAGTCTTCTACAAAACTGAATTTGAATTTCTTCAAACTTCAAAAAACTGAACTTGTTGAATATGAACCATAATACCTGAGAAAATATGCAACCTAGATACCCAATAGTGTACACATCAAGCAATCACTGCTTGACAACATATGTAGCATGAACTAATTTTGAATTTGCTATCTTCTATTTTCTCAAACCTGAAAACATACACTAGGATCCACATATTTGCATTTACCTTACAAAAGCTTTCTCAACGTCCTTCTACTTTATCATGTAACTACACTAAACATAATCAAGAATTGAATCCTGGGACTTGTGACTGACAACTCACAACTTAGTGTATTATGAACACTGCTAGTTCATCTCTCATTGTACTCAAGTCAAGTCAACTCAACTCATGAGTCTCACCAAAATTTCATATCTATGATGTCATCTTGTCTTCATCCTTGTTCTATCTGTAATTCCTTCATACCTCTTTCTTTTAGAACCTCGTATAAACATATATGTGCGCACTTCTGAAACATACCTCTCTGAAATATCAAGTTTCTCTTCAATAGAATTATGGAACCTTCTCCTGAACAGAAACGTCCTAACAGGAATTTTCTCTAGACATTCTCCTTCTTCCTTCTTCTTTCGAAGCTGGAACATAAAGAGAAATTGACAAAGAAAATATAGGAATACCTTATATAGGAATACCTGATATAGGAATACTTGGACTACTTATAGGTATGAATCTGCATGCATTCTTTCACATATGGCTGAAAATATGTCTTCATGTTTCATCACCCCCCTGGATGATTTAAAATTAGTATCCAAAATTCTTCAAATATATCAGACTTTATGAAATCTGGAACTTCTTCCTTCATAAATCTGATTTTTCATAATATTAATACCTGTGTCTGAAACAAATAATCTGAACCCTTTTATTAGCATTGTGCACATGCCAATAGCTTTCCCTGTCATTCTTCAGCTTCCCAGAAATCTAGAGTAAGGTTAGCTGATCTATCATAAAAACCTTGCTGAAAGCATTTTAGGATTCATAACCTTCAATCATAACAAGTATCTTCTTCTATTCCTCTGCAACACAAATCTGATAGAATATGAACCTTTGACTTACTTCCTCCAATGTTAAAAAACTTTCACAAACAAAGGATAGATATGTGACTCATAAATACTCAAGATCTTCATGATCATTCAAGATCATCCAAGGTCATACAAGATCTATCAAGATCTTACAAGATCATACGAGATCATCCAAGATCAATGATCTCTCCAACAAAATACCTGTGTAGAATCTGCTCTCATCAAACCTTCATGACTGAATGTTTGATTTGTTACCTGAATGTTTCCAAGTGTCCATGCTTCTCACAAAGTTATAAAACTTTTCTTCAAACAAATCCTTCCCAAGAATCTGCAACTCCTACTTGAAACATAAGTGGACAAACTTCTCACCTTGAGAACTACAAAATATGCAATTTGATACTTCATATCTTCATATTCTACCCGAGTGAAATGTAATAGTATCTGCTTGACTTTCTTTTGGCTAACTCCACTTCTCAATCAAGTGATAGGATATGATGGAACACTTTCCCTTTGGAATTGTTGGACCTTCTTTTTCTGCATCTTTCTTCCATTTGATGATGTCAACATCTTCAAACTTCTCTTCCATACCTTTTGTTCTCTTCATCTTGAAGAAGCAAGTACTCTTGACTTCTTTAAATGAACTTTTCTCTTCCTCTAGTGCTAAGAGTAAGAGACAAAACAAACATGGTATACAAATGGAAGTGAACATAGAATCACGTTTTACCATCTTCTCATATCTCTGACTCAAAATTCTACTTCAAATGACTGATATGACTATATTCACCAACCTTTTGTCTGAATGATGAATTACCTTTCTAGAGTTACATCTCTAGATATAAAATGTGAGCAAAAAACTTCCAACCAACTTACAACACAAGATTGACTGAAAACAAAACTGATGCTCTCCACATTTGTCTTCTTAGATGAGCTTTCTTGCCATGAAAGAGATCTCTCAAAAATCTCTAGAAAAACCTCTAGATACATGTTTTGATGTAGCCTCTAACTTTCAAATAACGAAAGTGTATAAAAGCACTCCTTGAATCCTTCAAATATCTTCATTAAGTCTGGATCTTCAAACAATACTTCTCTAAAGTATTTTCATACTTGTCCAATAGTATTCGGCTGCTACACATCAACTTCATACTCCACACTGACGAATAAACATGTGACTCAATTGTCTAATTCTCAAATCTCTACTCATCTAGATTAAGTGTGTAGGTCAAATGGAAAATGTTAGAAGATGCTCTTAAATCATATGTTGTAGACCTGGAAGTCTGGGAACCTGGGAATCTGAGAGCCTGAATGCTCTCATACCAAATGTTGGAAATTAAGTAGGCCCATAACTAATATCACAGGTCCAAGTTCCATATGTCCAAGATCTACAACATAAATTTTAGCAATCTTCCAATATTGACAAATGATGAGACAAAGATAGAGAAAGATTAGACAATGTGTAAAGTGTTATGTAAGTCACTGCTTACTCACACTATCATATATACAAATGTCAATTTACAATGTGGGAGCAAAACTCTCAACCACTCTATGTGAACAAAAATAGATGGAAGAGTCTATATACAAATGTAACAAGAATATTCAGATGTATGGACAGAAATCTGAATATATATGAGATGTATGACCTAATGGGTTGTAGAAGAGTGAATATGATTGACAGAAAGAGGAAGGATCAGTGTGAAACTGATAATCAACAAATCCTCATCTAACTTTAGGCTATGGAAGACCCTAAGTCAGATACGTGTGTGAAAAGATCACATACTTACAAAACTAGCAAAGAATGCTAATAAGGTTACTGCCAGAAATCATCAAACTCATATGAACATACCTTCTCGAACACCTCATCCAAATATGCATAAAGCATACATGTACTGATTCTCTTTTGCCTATGCCAAATAGGACTCCTCCTGATATGGATGCCACTTCCATATACTTCAAGTAGTACATGTGTGCATAAAGAGAATGTGTACCTGAATTTCTTAACATAAGATGGAAATCTTCTGTTAAGCTCCATCCAATGTCTTTGAAGTACACCGAAATCTTCATGTAGAAGAAAATCTTCAAATACATTATGTAGATGGCTGATTCAAAGAATATGTACCTGAATTTCTTAACATAAGATGCAAATCTTCTGTTAAGCTCCATCCAATGTCTTTGAAGTACATTGAAATCTTTATGTAGAAGACAATCTTCAAATACATTATGTAGATGGCTGATCCACACCACCAAGCTGCTGATGGGTAATTCGTCTCCATAAGCAAGAGTGTGAGCACACTCTTCTCCAAGAAGAACTCCATAGCTGCTCCTCAACATGCTCCTATAGTGCACCATGGCTACCCCATGTGTGCTAGAGCACCACCTCTACTGAGGGACCAAGAACTGGCATTGCCAATTGGTGTGTGATATCTAACAAAGTGACCCAAGACTCTCTTATATAGATTTTAAAGCTCCATGCAAAAAACTCACAAAAAAGCACTTTATTTTAATCACATCGCTTTTCAAATTGCTTTTGCTTTATTTTTAAAGTTGTTTTTAGCTAACTTTAAAAATAACTTTTTGACCTCGTTTTTCACACTTCTGACTACCTGATGAATGATCTGAAAATATTTTTATGATCCTCATGCCGAGAGCTTTCATATGAGGTCAAAACCCTAAATGAACAAGAAATTAGGGTTAGGGTTTTCTCCCAAATCTAATCTTTGATGACTGAATGTCATATACCATTGGAAAGATCTCTCTAAGCTTTACAAGATAGACTCATAAACGTTTTACCCATTTTTGTGCCAAAAATGACTAAGTACCAAAATTAGGGTTTCTGCCCTAAATGGATTTTGGACTGATGTGACATTGTTTTCCAACACCCAAGTCATGCAGGAGAGAGATAGGATGAATCCAAACTTAGCAGAGCAAGTGAAGTATGATCTAGATAGATTAATCAAAGTTGGATATATTGTACCCATAGAGAATCTGGAAAGGGTCTCTCCCATCATCATTGTACTGAAGAAGAACAAGCAACTACGGATCTGTGTGGATTACAAAAATTTGAATGTAGCGATAATACCAGACCCTTTTCCATTGCCATTTTTGGACACCATGCTCGATGAGGTAGTAGGCTGCAACATATATTCTTTCCTTGATGGTTTTAGTGGATACAATCAAGTTCGAATGGTCGAAGCAGATATACCTAAAATGACATTGATTACAAACTGGGGAGTATTTGCTTGTACGGTCATGTGGTTCAGGTTGCAAAATGCACCAAGCACTTTTCAGAGATGTATGCAACAAATATTTGCTCCATACTTTACATCTTTTATGTGAATTTTCATAGACGACTTCTCAATTTTCAACAAGATGGATGCACATCTGGTTATGTGCATGCTTTGATTTCTGTAGAAAGGTACATCTTTGCCTTAATCCTAGAAAATCCACTTTTGCGGTCAAATGTGGAAAATTACTAGGCCATGTTATTTCGGAGAAAGGCATCGTAGTGGATCCCGATAAGGTTAAGTTTACACTAGAAACTCCATCACCTCGTAACCTGAAGGAAGTCTTATGATTCTTGGGGCAAGTACGGTGGCACGACTAGAATCTGCGAGGATTGGTACATATTTCCATCCCACTGAACAAGTTAGTGCATATCAAATTGGCAGAGTTTGTATGGACAGAGGAAGCCAAACTTGCTTTTGAGCCACTCCAAAAGATGTTAACCACGGCTCTAGTTCTAAAAGCTCCAGACTAGAAATAGCCTTTTCATGTGTTTGTCGATGCTTCAGATAAAGCTATTGGTAGTGTACTGATGCAGAAGGAGGGACAAAATTGGTTTCGACCAGTCTACTATGCTAATCACCGCTTAACCAATGCAGAACAAAACTATTCCACAACAGAGCATGAATGTTTTGGTCTCATCTACTTAATTAAGACTTTTTGCCACTATTTACTTGGTAAATCATTCACCTTCCATGTCAATCATAGTGCTTTTCTGTATTTGGTGAAGCAGCAAAACTTGGTGGGACGGCTCACCAGGTGGGCCCTCTTGTTCCATGAATTTGAGTATGACATTGTTCATTGCCTTGACGCTAGTCATGCCATTGCATATTTTCTGTCTCGGATCACTCATGGAGAACTCCCCGAAGGTGTTGACGATACTCTCTCAAATGTGGAAACCTTTATGCTGGCCAAAATCGAGAATGCTCCTCAGACTTCCCCTACTTGATACAAAGAAATGTTAAGCTTTTTAGAAAATGGTGTTGCTCCATCTCATTTGTGGTCAGTGGCAAGGAAGAAACTTGGACTCCAAAGTTCTAGGTTTACCATTATTATGGGACAATTGTACCACAACGGCCCGACCAGAATTTGGTTACGCTGCATACCTCCACATGAGGTGTCAAAAATCGTTATAGAAGCTCATGCAGGTGAGGATGGTGGGCATTTAAGTCATCTAATTACGGTCCAAAAAATCCAACAGGCTAGACTATGGTGGCCTACTATGTATGCAGATGTTTAGCACACAGTGGGGAATTATGACTCGTGTCAAAGAACTGGTGAACCTCGCATTAGTAATCATTTCCTACTGCAGCCAATTCTTCCATTGGAGCCTTTCCAAAAAAGGGGCCTGGATTTCATTGGTCCGGTCAAACCACCAACAACCGAAATAGGGGCCCTGCATATTTTGATCCGTACAGATTATTGTACTTGATGGGCAGAAGGTTGGGCAACCAAACAAGCTACAGCACGAACAGTAGCAAAGAAACTCCAGAACAAAATCTTCCCACGATACGGACTTCCATTGGAATTAGTGTCCAATAGGGGAACTCATTTCTTGAATCAATTAATTTTGGAATTAACCTTGGAGTATCAGATTCAGCATAAGTTCAGTTCTCCCTACTACCCCCGAGCCAATGGACTGGCGAAAAGTACCAAGAAGGTCTTGCTCCACATGCTACAGAAGATGCTACTGGATTTGATGGATCAATGGGAAATTATTCTTCCCACTATACTATGGGCATACAAAACTTCCTATAAAGTTTCAGTCGGTAGCACACCTTTTAAATTGCTTTATGGATAGGAGGCAATTCTTCCATTCGAGTTTGTGGTACCAAGTCTTCGAATTGTGATCGAGCAACGATTGGTTTTGGAAGACTCTTTCACTTATAGGATTGATCAACGGAGATAGTTAGATGAGCATTGATACCATTGCTTTCTCTTATTGCAGGAGGTGCAAAATTGTAAGAAGAAATGGCACGATCGGAACCTATGAGCGAAGATTTTTCATCCTGGTGACCTTGTACTATACTTTCATTCTAAGATGAAGAGGGAAATGGGAAAGTTAAAATTGCAATGGACCGGTCCATTCGAGATTCACGAGCTTTGTAGATCAGATTCCTTCCAGTTGGCCATGTTGGTGAGAAAAATATTGCCAACACTTATTAATGGGTCTAAAATGTGGCCCTATTAGACTTTTGGAGGGTAAATTATAGTTCATAATTAAAAAAAAAAAAACTTATTTACCAAAACAAGATGGATTTTTGGCAAATAAAAATACACGATCATGCAATAATCGACCATAATTAGTGGAGTAACTACTATGCATGCAAAATCGTACATGTAATTAACAATGGTAGTAGATATGGTGTTTCGACTCTGAGAGCTTAATTCTTATTTTGAGAGCCATGATAAGTGCATAATCATTAGAGTTAAGATATCATTTAGGCTAATAATGATGCAGACCAGGTGCTCTCAACATAGAAGCATAGTCCATAGAAGGCTGAGGACCAGTCCTAATCCGGCTTATTTGGATAAGTTGCGAACAGAGTTATCAGAGCAAGTAGAGGGACCACACTCTACAACAGTCAATAGACGATGCAACAAAGCAGATATGGAAGTCACATTCTCCGATTTCCATCTACTAAACATACTAGAAAAGTTATTGCAGGAACAAAAGGATTGGTTTGAGTGCAGAGGATTGTTGTAGTGTGCCTTGTTGGATTGGAGTATTCATCCCCATCCACAGATGAAGGTTATTGCCAAAGAGATAGCTCGATAAATAGATGGTAATGGCATCAATATTCAGGAGATTAGCCTATGGATAGGGCAGGATACCTTTCACCTATCACCAACCCTAATTGTAGAAAGATTTCATGTGGCTAGCATAGGAATAACAGCTAGTACCAAGCCTGTGGATGCAGCACAAATATGTGGGTTGCTAGGCAAACCCTGTTCCAGTAAATATCAATTTGTACACCTTCCGGATGATAACCCACTTAAACTGGGATTGCTTTTTATGAAAATGATTATAAATTTGTAGGCAAATCATTATGGAGTGTCTCAACATCTATTTGCCTTGATGAAGGGATCGGCTAAAATGCAAGTAAATTGGGCCAAAATTATTTTTCAAAAATTGAAGTAGGAGGTGCCAAGACTCTTCAAGTGGATAGGAAGAGCAGTTAACATAGTACTGGACTCCAAAGTTGGGGTCATATTCACTTTGTTATTCAGGGAAAGCCCAACATTATTACCTTGAGAATACATAGTATGTACAGTGCAGGTTTTCCTATAAATTTTAAAGAAAAGGCTTGCAGAGAGGAAGCCAATAGAAGGAAATTTTGAGGGCCAGATAGTGAATGACATAGATGAAGAGGAGTTCAGAGGCAACAGGTGGAGGAGAATCAAAGAATAGAAGCTACAAGGAAGTCCAAGGAAGAAGCTGAGAGGAAGGCCAGAGAAGAGCTGAGAGGAAGGCAAGAGAGGAAGAGGTAGCAAGAGACCGAATGGAAGAAGAAAGAAGGAAGCAATAGGAAGAAGAATCTAGGAAAACAAAAGGGGAAGAAAGGGAAAAAAGAGATGCGGAGGAAGAAAGACATAGACAACAATAACAAGAACAAGGGGACCCATCAAGGGAAACATCTCATAAGATTTTGGTGTTACAAACATTTACGTCTTGTAGACTAAATGATAAATGGAAGCAGAATGATGGTAAAGTAAAGTTACCACCTGTGAAGTGCAGTGATTTTATCTATCCTTGGATGTATAATGAAAAAATTTGTTCAGAACTTCTCGGAGACCTAGCTAGAGGAATTCAATGGAGTGCAGCTAAGTTGGAAGAGTTTCAAACAAAATATAACACAATGATTCACAATGAGGATAAATGGGTAGCGAAGAAAGCGGAATTGATCAAAGAAATCAACCGACTTAGAGCCGACACAGAACAAGTCAGAGCGAAGAGTTCAAGGAGAGATAATGCAATTCTTGAGGAGATAATGGAAGAGCTACTCAGCTTCTTTCCTTCTACCAATCCAACTAGTCTATCTATATGTTTGTCAGGTTATTGCAATTTCAAATATCTAGTGTGTAATGTTTCCCCACTTTTCTCATAGGATTTAATGGCTATTGCTACTCCTACCTCCCCACCTAGAGAAGCTTATTCCATGTGCTCATTGGATGAGTAGGTGGCATGTGTTGCCTTCATCTCTTTCATTATATGCTCCTTTGTCCAGTAGAACTTCCTTCATGTTCAAAATATCTACATGATTTTTGTTCTGTAACTTTTCAGTATGAGCATTATTTGGGTCCATAGTTTTGTTGATATATTTAGGTAGTGATGTATGTGAACACACTAGGACCGTTGGGGTACTTTTTTCCCTCTTTGGAGGTTTTTCCCCTCAGCTTGTATATATGTCTATTGCCCTAACGGGTTACTTATCTTTGTACATTCTAGTGGTAAATTTAGTATTGTCTGTTGTGCTCCAAGCTTCTTCTTCTTCCTTGTGTTGTTCGTGTGCTTCCAGAGACCTCGAAATCTAACAATTGGTATTAGAGCAGGCTGCCAGCATCTAGGGTGTCGTTGAAATCCCTTCGATCATAGTCTCAGAATTGCACAAAATTTGGTGAGCATACTTAGGCTGATTACGAGATCAATACTGCTTCACTTTGTGGAGCCGAAATCACGATATGAGCTCGTTTGGGCCTCGAAATGCACTATCGCAGTCTTTGTGTAGGCTATTTCATCTTTTTGTGCCAAAGATATATGTGGGTTTCATTTCGCAAATATAAGCATCTCAAAGTCTGCTACAAGTTTAGCAAAACTCGATAGGGTAGTTCTATTCAACTTTTTGAGATACAATCAATTTTCTTCATCAAGGTATTTTAGTTAGTGGCCATGATTGAATGCAATGATGCATTTTGTATGTTGGTTTTTGAGAATAAGTTAAATGGTACCAATTACCCATTATGGGCTTATACGATTCATCATGTATTGGTTGCAAAAGGACTATGGAAAATTGTGCAGGGTGTTGAAGAACATCCTATTACACGTGCAAACACAGCTGCTGAAGGTGATGCACATGGCATTGAAGATGATGATATTCTTCATGTTCGTGTTTGTCTTGCAGTTCCTGCTGCACCTACTATAGAACAAATTCATTGGGATGGCAGAGATGCTCAGGAACATGCATTGATAGACTTGTCTGTCAAACATGCCATTATTCCTCACATTCACTCTTGCAGAATAGCTAAGGATGCTTGCGATACACTTACCACTTTATAATAAGCAAGGATTGAGGCTCATGTTGTTTACCTCTGAAAATAGTTGGAGAGTGAGCACATGAATGAAGGTGATTCCATGGACAATTTTCTCACAAAGATCAAAGATTTGAAGGAGTAGTTGATTTTTGCTCATGAAGTCTTACCTGAGAGTTCACTTGTGCAGACTATTCTGAATGTTCTTTCTGATTCATATCAAAGTTTTGCTTCCACTCTTCGTTTGATGATGAGAGGCAATCCAAATGCCTTAACATTTGAGGACTTAGTCTCTGTTCTATTGTAGGAAGATTAGTCTAGGTAGAACAGGTCCATTATGCATGTTGCGGATCAAGCTTTCCTAGCTAGTTACAAGGGCAAAGGTAAATGGAGCTCTTCTATTAGTAAGCAGAAATCTACTAATTCTGCACAATCAAAAAAGGATGACAAAGATAAGAAGAAAACAAAAAAGCAAAAATTGTTTTGCAAATACTGTAAAGAAAATGATCATGTCATAAAGAGTTATCCAAAACTGGCTACTAAAGAGGCAAAGAAAAAAGAGGTTGGAATGGTTGTTGCAGAGGCCTCTACACCAAAAAACAGAGTCTGCTAATCTAGTATAGAATGAAGAATGGGTGTTTACTACTATTGTAGTTTTGACCCATCTTCTCCTGAACAGTGTATGTCTGCGATCTGCCCTACACTTATCAAATTCTTTGTGATGGTAGGAACATAGAGTACCTTTCTAAGTAGGTTGATATCAAACTTGTAATCCCTTCTTCACGATCTGCCCTACACTTATCAAATTCTTTGTGATGGTAGGAACATAGAGTACCTTTCTAAGTAGGTTGATATTTCCATCAGGTGCTTTTACATTTCTTATCTTCTCCACAAGGTGCCTTGTATCATCACCTCTTTGTACCTCATGGTTGTTCATTGGATTTTCTAAATCTATAGGAGGGCCACATTTCCTGCCACATGATTGGAACCACCTGAATTTGTGTAGAAAACATGCTCATCAGATTTACCTTGAGGCATTGCCATATTCATGATCAACAGTGATCTTCTTGATTTGAGTCCTCTATGTAATTATTGAAGTATATTCTTCCTCTATAGCCTCCTTGATAGTTTGAATGGTTTTAATTGTTGTGATAGCCATTAAAGTTGTTCATCCATCCTCTTGAGTGGCCATAACCTCCTCTGTTGTAGCATCTGCCTCTTTGATTCTTCGAATTCCTAAAGCAATTTTCAGTTGTGTGATTGGTTAGTCCACAAATAGAACAAGAATTAGACTCTTGGGGTCTCCCCCTGCCTTGTCTTCCTCCTCTATGTCCTCTTCCTCTAGCATTTCTTCCTCTACCTGCATAGTTAGCTTGATGTATACCTGCTTCATCATCCACTTTCTTTCATTTCCCTTTGTTGTCTTTGGAGTTACTTTTATCAGTATACAAAGCAGAAGATTGATTACCTTTGGAAGCTTCTCCATTCTTCATATGTTTAGCCTCTTGAGTGAGTAGTTGCCCAATAAGTGTATTGAAGTCTGGCACATGCATATCCATGTATACGTCCATTGCTATGGTAAAAGCTTCCCACTTGTCATCTACCTTTAAGTCATTGATGACTTGCCTTACAATATGCTCTTCTTCTATATCTCTCCAATGCTTCCTAACTGATCAGCAATGTCCTTGATTTTTGTGACGAAGTTAGTCACATTTTCTTTGGGAGCTTTCTTGACAGTTGTAAAATCCAACCATAGTTGATTCTTTCTAGACTTTGTGCTTGAAGAGAAGAAGGCCTCAAGTGCATTCCACACTTCCTGAGAGGTTTTACAATTTCTAATGTGAGGCAATAGAAAAATTGAGATAGATAAGATCTTGCAAGTGCATCCTTGGAGCACCATGTGCTTAATCTTTCTTGCTCTTCTTGTGGAGGTTGACTTTTATTCATGAAACTTGGCATAACTTCATCTCCAGCTACGTAACCATACAAATTTGTGCGTTGAAGATAAGTTTCCATCCTTAATGACCAAGCTGAGTAGTTACCTGTGTCCAATTTGTCAATTGATGAATGGAATCCATATGCCATGTTGTCCAACCTTGCTCTAATACCACTGTGAGAAGATGGATTGGAACTTGATGATGATGAAGTGGTGCTGCAAAATCTTTGCACTACATCAGCCAAATGAACTCCAAAGATATGTGGTGGGCCCTTTTAGCTTTCCAATAGCCTTATTAGACACCCTATGTACCTTGGAAGATCACTTATAAAAAATTGAATCAAAACATATTAGTTTGACTAAAAGTCAACTAGGCAAGACTTTTTATTTTTGAAGGATGACCTTCAGTATTCTACTTAGTGCTCTTTGTCTGATCAAAATTGACAAGAGAGCTTTTAGAGGAATCTTCTTAAGAAGAAAAGCAACCTATTGGAAATTATTTTGCTAAAAATGATTGACTGTATGATGAGAAATCAATTTAGCAATCCACCTATGTAAACCTGACTTTTCAGGAGGCAGGAGATATGAATACACAGTGAAGCTCTGATGAACATTACTCACAACTCATAGATCCAAATGAAATGTAACTTTTTAATCTAAAAGTAGACTTAGAGAGCTACCATTACCAAATTAAAGCATTGGAAAAGATAGACTATGCTAAGAGAAATCCTTTCTACAATTTGACTAAAAAACAGAGAACTATGATAGCAAACAATACACTCACATAGGCATGAAGATATGGTCACAAGTTACAATGGAATTACTGATACATGAGTATGCCTTGAAATCACACTCTCATATGGCAAGGAGATCTGCTAGAATGGAGACAAATCTTGCAACTAAAAAGTCATATTTATATAGTGATTGTTGGAGCCAAGATTTGAATTTGAAATCAACCTCACCTAAATCACTTTCCCTATATTTTATTGACTGATTCTCCAACTAATTTAGTCACGAATTTGTGGAGTTATTTTCCTACTCATCAAGTGGATTCAACCACTTTTGATTCTTTAACTTTCACATGAGGTAAATGCCTAAGAAGTTACAAGGATGAGTTCATAAGTGAACTCTTCATGTCTTCAACATTTGCTTCAATGATAACATGCTTTTTATGATTTGAGAGACTCAAGCCAATACTTAGACTTGCCATGTACTTGTTCCAACAAAAGCAAAGGCTATCATCTATATCATCCACATAATAAAAGCATTTTGGTTAGCCATGATGTTTTTGTGGAAGATGTTATTCAGCCATTACTTTCATGTAATAAGGAGACACCAATTAGCTGCAATGACATGTATGACACTTTTCTACCTCTTTTTACAGCTGGATAGTCTACTGCTGGTCCTAATGAGGCTTCTCAGCCT
Source organism: Ceratopteris richardii (assembly GCA_020310875.1). Classification (NCBI taxonomy): domain Eukaryota; kingdom Viridiplantae; phylum Streptophyta; class Polypodiopsida; order Polypodiales; family Pteridaceae; genus Ceratopteris; species Ceratopteris richardii. Next base: position 24,303,357 of record CM035442.1, read on the forward strand.
TTACATGTTTTGTGTGATGATGTAGATCATTCCATTTCTGATGCAGATCTACATGATGCACTTGTTGATGAGAGAGATGATATTGAGGAGGCAAAAGCTATGCCAAAATAGCTGTGCAAACTTTGCATGACAACAAATTAGATGCACCTCTATCATATCATACTTGTTCACGCTCTCATAGTGCCTCTTTTGCATCAGATTTCTATGCTATGACTGCCTCTAGTCTCTGTGATGAGAATGAGCTTGTTTCGTTTGATGAAGCACAAAATTCGGAAAATTGGATGGTTGTTATACAATCTGAATATGATGCTATAATGAAGAATGGTACCTGGTCTTTGTGTGACTTGTCTCCAGGCAAGAAGTCCATTGGCACTAAGTGTGTATACAAGCAGAAGCCTAAGCCTCATGGAACAATTGACATGTATAATGCTAAGCTTGTTGCAAAGGTTTATGCTCAAGAAAGAGGAATTGGTTTTGATGAGACCTTTGTTCCTACTTGTCGAATGACTACCGTTTGTAACATCTATGCACTTGCAGTTCATCATGATTGGAATGTACATTAGTTGGACACTAAAATTGCATTTGTAAATGATTTGCATGAAGAAGTGTATGTTTTTTAGCCCTGTGGGTTTGTGCAGAAAGGGCCTGAAAACTAGTTGTGCAGGTTAAAGAACACATTATATGGTTTAAAGCAAGCACCACATGCTTGGTATGAAAAGATACATTCCTATCTGATTGCACATGGTTTTAAGAACAGTCCAATTGAAAGCACCTTATATGTTAAGCTTGCAAATGATGTGCTTCTGATCATTAGTGTGGCTGTTGATGACATGTTGCTCGCTAGTCCTCATGAGAAGCATATTGCTGATTTTAACGCTGATTTTCATGCCTCATTTGAGATGTTAGATTTGGGGCATTTGCATCATTATTTGGGCATTTAGTTTATGCAAGTTGATGGTGGAATAACTTTGTGTCAAATGAAATATATTTACACATTATGGTAGCATTTTGGCCTTGAAGACTCTAAACCTATTGGGACTCCTATGGAGATAGGTTTATGATTGAGTCTTTATGATGCTAGAGATGCATTCTCTAAGGAATTGAACTCACAACCTCTTGGTTAGGAATGATGGGCTAACCACTTGCCCAAAAGCCATCGTTTAGGATTAATTCCTAATCCTCCCTCTTAGGGTGTAGTTCAACCATCTCCTACCTATCAAGGGTGTGGTTCAACCATCTCTAACCTATCACCTTATTACATTCTTCCCTCCTCAATGATCTTTTCTCTTATCTCTCTAGCCTCGGTGATCAACCCCTTGAACTCCCTACGTACCCTTGAATTGATGTCCTCAACCTCGCACAGTTTCTTGAACCTTGTTCACAACCTTCATCTCTTGAACCCTTGCTCTCAACCTTGGTGTTTTGAACCTTCTTGTTCGCAACCTTGGTGTCTTGGGCCCTTGTTCTCAACCTCAGTCTTGAACCTTGTTCTCACCCATGCTTGATATCTTGAACCCTCAATCAAGTGCCAGCAATGGTTTTAAGGGCTTACACTTCCTAGCTAGCTCATTTGATTTGGAAAGTTCATTCCGAGATCTTTCCAACGGTGTCTTATATGCCTCAATCTGACCTCTGGATTGAGAGATACAACCTCAATCTTTGTTAGGCCAACTTGTGAAAGCGATGTGCGCTACTTTGTGCCCTTTCATATAGAGGATGCCCAAGTGCCTTTTTTAGAGTCCATTAGGTCAATCCACCTTTCCCAAGCCTACTTCCTAGGCTCTGATACCAATGTAAGGAATTGAACTCACAACCTCTTGGTTAGGAATGTGATGGGCTAACCACTTGCCCCAAAAGCCATGGTTTAGGATTACTTCCTAATCCTCCCTCTTAGGGTGTAGTTCAACCATCTCCTACCTATCAAGGGTGTGGTTCAACCATATCCAACCTATCACTTTAGTACACATTTGATGTTGTTGTCTATGAGCAGGCTATAGATGCTTGATTTACTTATGCATTACTCGACCAGATATTCAGTTTTCTATCTCACATATGAGCAGGTTTATGCCTTTCCAGGTGTCAAGCATTAGTAGGCAGTTAAGCACACCTTTTGCTATTGGAGTGGTACCCAACTAGTTGGATTGTTTTATCCCAAGGGGGGATCAATATCGTTAGATTTACATGCTTTTTCTAACTCTAACTCGGCTAGTTGCTATGACCCGTGTGTGTCCACCAATCGTTTTTGCTTCATGCTTGGTAGCTCATGCATATCTTGGTTGAGCAAGAAGTAGCCTACTGTGGCCACTTCGAGTTGTGAGGCTGAGTATAGGGTAGCTTCATGGTGATTGTTGAGTGGTCAGTCTTCTGCCACCACCATCTTCACAAATAGTTAGAGCGCATTCGCAGTTGCAAAGAACCCTATGTTCCATGCTTACACTAAGCACATTGAGGTGCATTATCATTATGTCAAGGAGAGGTTCTCTACTAGAGAGATCAGCTTGGCATATGTGCCCACATAAGAGAACATTGCATACCTTTTCATGAAGGTGCTACCTAGGGAGAAGTTTGAAGCTTTCCACAAAGCTTTGGGCTTACTTCCTTTTGCGGATTGATTCCACATAGCTATAGTTGTTGAAGGCAGGGAAATCTGGAAGAAGAATGATTAATTTGAATTCTAAAAAATGGTTAAACGTAGATATTATCTAGTAGATATATCTTTTTGGTGTATTGGATTTTAATAAAAATAAAAAGAAAAAGACGGTTATGTGGAGATAGAAAGGGACATGTCGTGAGAAGTAGAGGAGGACGTTACAAAAGGAGGGAGCACGACAACCATAAAAAAAGAGAAGCTTTGCAGACAGGGACTTTGGAGGATCGGAAAAATAGGTTCTGCAGGAAACATTATACAGGCTGTGATTGATGAAATCGTGTGGTGTAATCAAATACAATTCATGAAGTTCTAATACTTACAAATCTGTAATCGCTACGTTAAGTCAATCAAAGAAAGAACAGAAATTTCTGCAAGACAAGAGTTCTTGTTTGTAATCTTCTATTTTCCGCTAAGTCTATAGAGAGATTCAAATTGTCTACACAGAGGCGCATTGAACTCGTGTGTATGTGAGTGTGTAAGAACCTGTTAATCTTTGAAATGTGTAATCTGAAATGTGACTGTGTAATTCTGAATCAATTAAAGTTATCGGAAATGGAATAATTATGGTGAACTATCAAATATGATTTCCGGTGGAATCTCTGTGAACGAAGATCAATGCAAATGGAAAATGAGTAATTCTGATTTGTTCTTTACTTAGATGTTGTGTTGAACCTTGGAACCCTCAACACAATTGGCGATCCTACTGTACGGCTGACGCAGCCTCAAGAAATGCATGAGGGGCAGACGCAACCGTTTTGGTAAAGTATATTTTGCGAGGGCACAGGCAAGAGCAGCGAACGTGGAGACATCTTCAGACTTTTACGTGTGGTACGAGGCCGAGGAGCAGGAAGATCTGGGATCTGAAGAGGAACAGGGGGAAACAGGTGCAGCAAAGGCAAGGTTACTGGGCGGCATACTAGGAGCGTTATTCCTCACAGAAGCAACTGTAGGGGTAAGAAGACGACTCCAGTTTGACCCACTTGCAAGGGCGACCGGTCAAAGAACTAGGCGCACACCTCAACCACAGCCAATAGCTCAACCACCTCCTAATCCTAAGGTCAAAGCCGTTCATTTTAGTGGAACCTCTAAGGAGGATGTTGATTGCCATGTGGCTCAATTTGAAATAAAATGGACAGCTAATGGATATCCAGCTATGTATGGTGATGATATTAAGCTTCAACAGTTTGCGGCCACGTTGGAAGGGCGAGCTATGAGCTGGTTCAATCAATACGGCATTGCCCATTTTGCTACATATGATGATTTAAAAATAGCATTCTTGCAACGATTTAGAAAAGAAAAGACGCCTTCCGATGTATTAAGGAAGTTGAGGGCCATCAGACAAAAGATCATGCTAGTGGAAGACTATGCTCAGAAGTTTCGGACCCTAATGGAGAGGTTGCAAGGTAATGAACGACCTATTGATGAGATGTTGGCAGGATTTTTTTTGAAAGGATTACGGAGCACAATAAGACATGCGGTGGCCAGTGTGGACATTGCAAATGGATTTGATGTATTAGAATTAGCAGCGGTGCGTGTGGAAAGAAGGTTTGGACGAGCCAAAAAGAAGCAGTCTGATTCTGGTTCAGAGGTTGAATCGGATTCAACAACGGAGTCGGGCAAGAGTTCAAGTGATTCTGACACTGATGACTATGATGATGAAATAGTGAGGACAAAGCATCGTAAGCATAAAGCTAAGCACAGTAAAGAGGAGGAATGGATTAATAAGTTAAAGAGACATGGGTATTCTATACTAGCTCCAAAGGAAAAACGATTTTGTGATATCTGTGACAAAGAGGGACATACAACAACTGAGTGTTGGTATAATCCTAAGCATAGAGGGCAAAGTTCTCGGCAAGACAATCAAAATCTCAATGACGTAGCGGCCAATCAGGCTATTCCTATCCAAGGGCGAGGTAATTTTCAGAGACAGCAACAAGTAAGACCCCAATGGAGAGATCAAGGGAATCAACAAGGGAACAACCAACAAGGCAATCACCAAGGTCGACCACCAAGGGTAATGCCTTGTGGATATTGTTCAGCTCCCGATCATTGGATAGGGCCGAATTGCCCTTTGTGGGTAAAGCATCATGAAGAAAGAGGTATACCCGTTATTAGGTATAATCAGCATAATCAACAGGGACAACATCAACAATAGGGGCAGCAGGCGGCTCAGACGAATGCCATGCTGATAGAATGGCCAGATAAAGCGGATAGAGCCCATGATGCACCCAGTACATCTGATCGAATGCACGTTAAGAATAATAACCAATGGCAGTGTGGTTGTAAACAATGTGGGAAAGGTAAAGAGGTGAAGTGTTGGCGGTTACAAGATCAAGGAATAAAGGCCCTATTGATTGGCAGGAACAAAGGCAAATCCGAGACAAGGTTTTGAAGCATGTTCGAGAGGAGTCTCCTAATCAGGCGAGGTGTGGAGGTCAAACTCAGCAACAACAGGGTGTGAAATTGATACCTCCCATAATGGAGTGGGATAAGGCTCCGAGTCAACAAGGCTTGGCAAATGAATGGTTTGATGAAATCATTAGCTCACCGTTACAGTTGTCCTTGGATCAACTGTTATCTTTGGTACCTGTGTTTTGAGAGAAATTGTTGAGAAAGCTACTTGGGTATCATGCAGAGCCCGAAATTAGGTCGACCCTTCAATCTCGGCCAACAGTATTGATCGAGCAGATGTGAATTTTGTAGTACCAGTAATTCAGGTGCAGTACAACCAGCGGCGATTCGCAGAAGTGTTGCTTGATGGAGGATCAGGGGTAAATATATTACCTGAGCATATTTTTATTGAAATGGGAAGAGGGGTATTGGCTCCAACACCTTTTCACGTAAAGATGGCGGATCAAACACGAGTACAGCCAGTTGGCATTCTGAAGCAACAACAAATTATCATCTCTGGCATGACATTTATGGTCAATTTTGTGGTCATCCGAATGTCTGAGTCCGCGTATCCGTATGAAATGTTATTAGGGAGACCTTGGTTTCGACTCGCCAAAGTCAAGCAGGATTGGGGTTTGAATGTAGTAATGATTACCAAGGGTAAAAAGCAACTGACGATTCCTATGCGTGGACGGAAAAATATGTCGGTACAGGAGAAACCACTTATGGCTCAAACTATTAATTTAGCAGATGAGATTGAAGATGATGAAGAGGAAAAGTTTTTGCAAGCAAACCCAACGGTGGTGCTGGTATTAGAAGTTGATGTTGCCGGTGTATTAAGTAAGGATCATAGTGGTGGGCCAAATGTAGAAGGGCCAGTTCCTGGTGAACAGGTGGCAGGTGCCCAATTACAAAAGATATTTGATCAACGTATGGACATTTCGGTGCAGCAGCAAATGGAACAACAGGAGGAAGAGATAATTACGTGGGTGGAAAGGATGTATGATCAAAAGTATGCAGGTTCTATGCGGGTGAAGGAGGAGGAGCTTCAAGAGGTTAATTTAGGAACCGAAGCTGAACCCAAGATGGTGCGGATTGGTAAAACATTGGAAGGAAAGTTTAAGGAGGATCTTATTTTCCTGCTTAAAGAGTATGTAGATGTGTTTGCTTGGGATTATACCCAAGTAAACGACATAGATCTGCAGTTGCATAAACACAAGATTAATTTGAAGACGGATGCAGTACCTGTGGCGCAACAAAGATATAGAATGGATCCTAACTTTGCTAAACAAGTGAAGGAAGAAATTGATAAATTATTGGCAGTAGGATTTATCAAACCGGTGAATCAGGTGACTTGGCTATCTCCCATCATAGTGGTCCCCAAAAAGAATGGGAAGCTCAGAATTTGTGTTGATTATAGAAAGTTAAATGCGGCAACAGTTACAGACCCGTTTCCTATGCCGTTTTGTGATGCAGTGTTGGATGCAGTAGCAGGCCATGAAATGTATAGTTTTTTGGATGGATTTTCCGGTTATAATCAGATCAGTGTGGTTGAGGAGGATTAGCATAAAACAGCATTTATTACAGAATTTGGTGCTTATGTGTTTACTGTCATGAGTTTTGGCTTGAAGAATGGACCGCCATCGTTTAATTATGTGGCGCATAAAGTGTTTGAACCTTATCTACAGGACTTTATGCAAGTATTTGTCGACGATTTTTCGGTCTTTGGTGAAATGTTTAAGCACTTGCTACACCTGAAAGCATGTTTTGAAAGATGTCGGCAATTTAAGATGGTATTGAATCCGTTTAAAAGTGTGATTGCGGTCACAAGTGGTATTTTATTGGGCCATGTATATCACAGGGATGGCTATTGATATTAAGAAAATTGAAGCTATAAGTACAGCTAAAGCACCGACCAACGTTAAAGAAGTAATGCGGTTTGTGGGTCAAATTAAGTGGCATTCCCGATACTTAAGATATTTAGCAAACATTTCCTTACTGCTGATGCATTTGACCAAGAGGGATGTTCCGTTTATATGGGCTGATGCTCAAGAGAAAGCATTTCAGTTGTTAAAAAAGATGGTGTCAGTAGCACCCATTTTGCAACCACCCGATTGGTCAGTGCCATTTCACATATTTGTTGATGCATCAGATGTGGCTGTAGGAGCAGTTTTGATGCAGCAGAGAGACAAAGGATGGTATAGACCTGTCTATTATGCCAGTAGAGTATTGGTTGCGGCTGAAAGAAATTATCCGGTGATGGAACGGGAAGCTTTGGCGATGGTGTATGCCCTTAACAAGTTTCGACATTATTTGTTGGGCAATAAAGTGGTTTTTCATGTGGATCATCAGGCCTTGGTTTATTTAATCAAGAAGCCCTTATTAACAGGCCGATTAGCCAGGTGGATGCTTTTGTTACGGAAATTTGATTTTGTGATTGTGCATACTCCAAGGAAAGAGCATGCGATGGCAGATTATTTTAGTCGATTGGAATCAGGAGAAACACCCACCGGTGCACTTGTATTTCCGGATGCTGAGTTGTTTACTACGCAAGTGGTAGAGGCAGATTCGTGGTATGATCAGTTATTAATTTTCCTGACGGAGGGTGCATTACCACAGTATTTTACACTTGATCAGAGGAGGAAGTTTGCTCTTAAAAGTAGGCCGTATTTGGTTATAGCAGGGACATTATACAAAAAGGGGGTGGATCAGGTTATAAGGAGGTGTGTACCAGATTTTGAACAACCAGCTGTCTTACAAGAAGCACATTCAGGTTCAGCAGGAGGTCATTTGTCTGGGGATATTATAGGCAAGAAGGTATTACAAGCTGGGTTGTGGTGGCCGACGGTGTTAAAGGATGCACATGAGTATGCTAAAGGATGTGTAATTTGCCAAAGGTTAGGCCAACCTAATAATTCTGATCGGATGACTGATCATCCAGTATTACCACTGGATCCTTTCCAAAAATGGGGCATGGATTTTGTGGGGCCTATTAAACCTACCACTCAGCGGGGTAATAGATATATATTGGTGGCAACCGATTATTGTACAAAATGGGTGGAAGCAGTGGTATTGAAGGATAATAAGGCAGCAAGTGTGGTGAACTTTCTTTATCATAACATTATGACCAGGTTTGGGTGTCCGATTAGTTGGTGAGTGACAAAGGTACTCATTTCCTGAATGAGGTGATTTCAGACTTAACAAGGATTCATTTAATCTTGCATAAAAAGACTACAGCCTATCATCCTCAAGCGAATGGGCAGGCAGAAAGTACAAATAAAACTTTAATGCATATTCTTAAAAAATTAGTGCATGAAAATCAGAAAAATTGGGATTTGTTTCTTGACTCAGCTTTGTGGCAGAACAACATTTAAAGTGACAACAAGTATGGCACCTTTCCGATTGGTATATGGATTGGAGGCAGTAGTACCTATGGAGTTTGTAGTTCCAAGTTTATGGATTACGGCAGAGAAAATGTCGCCTGAGCTATCGATTAAACACAGGAGTAAATATCTTTTACAGATCGAGGAGGATCGTTTGATAAGTGCATATATTACGGAGGTGATTCAAAGGCGGAGACAAGCTTGGGTAAATCAGAATGTGAAGTTTAAGTTATTTAAAGAAGGCGATTGGGTGATGGTGTATAATTCTAAGCTAGGACCCCATCCAGGAAAGCTGACATTGAGATACAGGGGCCCATATCAGATTGTGCAAGATTTGGGTCAAGGCACTTTTCGAGTAGCAAATGTGTTTGGCACATGCATGGACAAACCAGTAAATGGATTTAGGTTAAAATTATTTCAAGGGAAGCCGCCACATTTGGACTAGTTATCTGCTAATGTGGTGCAACTTGTTCATCATCCAGAACATCACTTCAGCAATGTTTGTGATCATCACAGTAAAAGAGTTTATTTCTCTACATTTTTATCTGTGGTAAAGTGTTTTTTGATCTCGTTTTGGTCAAAAACTACATTAAGTAAATTTTTATGATTACAATGGAGACTCGGTTTACAGTTGTAGTTCAACAGTGTGCTAGGGGTTAGCACAAGGCCAATGATGGATAAGGAAGTGTTGTTGAATCGGGGTGTACAAACTAAGGGATATTCCGGGTCTGCAAGTAATGAGGTGTTGGAAATAAGTATACTACGTATTATGAGTCAGCAGATCTATAAGGAGTAGAGACATCGAGGGGAATATAAAAAGAAAGCCAGTATTCAACCAATTATTATCTTGCAAAATACAATTTGTCGGACTTGTATGATTGGAAGTTTTTGCATTATAAAATGTAGTATTGAGGAATTTAAATATCTTAATTTCTTATTCTTGAAGTGCGCATGAGTGTTCAGTTCCATGATTCTTCTGGCACGCGTAGAAGATTTGTTAAGTGGGTTATTGATATGCGGGGCAACCGACTGATGATGATGTTTATGGTAATCCATACTACAATATTATTGAGTCGCATGAAGTGTTACATGCGTAAGTCCGTCCATCATTGCAGTCAGTGGCAGTTCAAGCATTTGCACTTGTGGAACAGATATTTTCAGTTCTACTTAATGGCTCCCAAGATAATGCCTTTTCCTGCGTCTTCTGTGTTGGTGCCTGAATCGAGAGCCATGAGAGGGCGTATGAGAAAGAAAGAAGTTGTAATGCGAAAGGAAGAAACCACAACGGAGGAAAGTAATAGTTTGTTAGAGGAGGATGAAGATGAAATATCGATGCCATCTGCAATGACTAAGTTTGTGCAAACGCTTATGGAGCCATTCAGAGACTTTAAAGTGGAAGTTGATAAACAGTCTGCTCTGAATGAGAATTGGCTCAGAAGGATTGGTGTAGCTCAGTGATGAGTAGCACCTCCTTTAATGTCAATCCGGGAAGACGTGAGGATGGTATGAAGACCTCGAGCAAGTGGAGGCACAAGTGCGTGAGTGAGAAGCACACAAACATGCACACATATACACACACACGCGCACACACGGCAAGACAAAGAGTGAGAAGCAATGGAGTTCTTAGATTCCTTTCAAAAAGTTCTTACAAGTTCATTTCAATTACAAGCTAACCTCAAAAATGAGCTCTCTAGCTCTATTTATAGTTTTTGACTAGGTTTTGGCCCTGTCCAGACCTAGTGTCCGGCCTAGTTAAAAATTAGGTTCCAGGGCCAATTTGAGGGCTTAAACGGAGTCTAAAAAATACGAAAATTGATATGTAGGCACTTCTAAGGCTCCTCAAGCTCAAGGACTCCTTGGCTTGCACAAAATGGAGCTACAAAAATAGGAAATGGTATTTACAATGGTTTTTAGTGATTAAAATCACTATTTGTGTAGGGATTTCCTCTATTGGTTTGTCGTACACATCTTTGAGCTCCCTACTTGCTCTTCTTCTTATGTGCTCCACTCCTTGATGTCTGAAAAATTTAGATGGCCTACTTGCCAGATCTTCTTTGGCTACTGTTTCTGCTTGTGCTATCTCTTCGTTCCGACCCTCTTTGTCTTGTGGCTCCTTCGGTTCCCTGACTGCTTCCAACACCCCCCCCACTCTCGCGTCTGTCGCCCTTGACATACCCTTGTCTAGATGCTCGTTGAACGTAATATTGGACAACATCGAAAGCGAGGTGATGTTCTTCTAATCTGAGCCCCTGTGCTAGATCTGTTAATAATGCATCCCAATGCACTGGTCCTGGTACGTCCGGATTTGTCACCCGCAGTTATTCTGAATAGATGGTTCTCTCCACAGCGAATAAGTGGAGGAGATGTGGGGGCCTGGGTACAAATATTTCTGAGTGATATTCCCAAAATCCCGTTATGAACATCTCCTCGAATGTCTGTTTAAAACAAGCTAGGAGGTACTTTATTTTGGCGTGCCAAGCATATATTACCTCTATGGATGGGTTTGTGCTCATGTCGTATACCAGATCTTGATTTCCTGTAAGAAATCCGACACCTGAGAAGTGTGGGTCTTTAATATTCTTGAACGTCCTGAAGGTGATTAGCATTAGTTCAAAGATTTTCATACACATTTGTGCCATCACATCGGGGGTATTCCGTAGTCGAGTGCTCCAGTGTCTGATGGTAGAAATCATGTAATTTACAGTGGGAGGGCCTTGTGGCGGTGCTAGATAAACATAATTTAACCACTTCGCGCAACCCTTGGCGTTCTTGATAGCAATGGTAAACTTTGGCCAAGTGCGCCGACGGAATACTGGAATATAACAAGGATTGTATTTAATAAAAAGGGGCATGTTAGTCCAGGTACGAACCATCTCCGGGTAGGTTTCAAGAAGACGAATTCTCCAGGTTGGTTGATAAATGGAGCCTTTCTTTGCACTTTCTGGGATATCCTCTGGCCCAAATTGTGTGGCGAAAGTTGGAGGTTTGCCACAACTGCATTGAATCTCTGCATTGTAATCCGCAAGGAGCACACAATATGGCACATATTGATCATCATTGGTGCCGATCCATCTATGATGAGACATGCTTCGAAAGTATTTAGACTTAATGATGATGTCTTCTAACTTTGCCATAGATTGGATTTGAATGGCCACTCTATCTTCATGGGTTGTTGCTGTCTTCTCGAGTGTTTGGAGCCACCATTCAGGTACTTCAACTTCTAATGTGTCCATCCCTTCTGAGGTCTGTGCACCACCTGGCATTGGCATAGGAACGTATGGTTCCTCATATGTTTCATCCACCTCAATGGGTACTAAATCCTCCGGTTCGGGTTCTACAACTGGGGAGGGCTGCCTTTCATATTCTAGTAACTTTTTCTGGAGTTCAGCCACCTGCTCTGTCAATGCCTTTACTTCCTCTGAAGTCGAGGCCGTTTCTATTACCTTGGTTGGAGCCTCCTTTTCCCTGAGCTGGCTACGTAGCTCATCTCGTTCCCTTTCCAAATCATCATGTGCGTCTAATAAATCCGCATAACTTTCCAAGATGGTTTTCATTGTTTCTGTGGGAACCGCTTTGAACTGTTCCGAATCGATCTCATGGGGGGACCCTTCCATGGCTGCTTCAAGGTTTTCTTCATTTTGTTTCTGCAACCGTTTATTTTCTTCAAGTGTTGTAGCCATATGCTTGCGAAGTAGAGTTAAATTACACCGGACTCTCAGGTTATCTGTTTGGTACACCTCCAGCAAGGCTTCAAGTTGTTTGACACCGGGTTCTGCTGATGGTTGGGGTGTCTCCAGGAGTGTTTGATGGGCTTGCTCGAGAGTTGTGTAGCACTGGTTGAGTTCCGCATTTTCTTCTTCTAGCGTTGTGAGTCGTCTTTGTAGGTTCTGATGATTCGTTGTCAACTGTTGATGGCGGCCTTCGAGATCCCTGTACTCATGCTGAAGTTGATATACACACTGATGTAATGATAGGAATATACTATTTACATTAAAGGATGCAGGTAAAGATGAAGATGCAGGGGGAATGGGGAAGGGGAAGGGACTTGTGAATGCGGTGGAGTCAAGTGGTGAAGTAGGTGGAGGGGGTATGGGAGATTGAGGTTGTGTGGGGGGTGGGGGTGGTACTGTGGCGGGTGATGTTTCCATTGTGTCAAATGTGTGTGTGACTGTAAAGATGGGGACAGTGGGTGGGGTGGAAGTGATATTTGTGAAGAGTGTCGTGAAGGTGGGCATGGAAACTCCTCCAAATTGGATACCGGGAGAGAGAGGAATTCCCATGACAACTGTGGTAGTGGTAGAAAAGGGCGTGGTCGTGTCGGTTGGTGAGGTGAATTGTGTAGCGAGAGGTGAGGTGGGTGGGGAGAGTGGTTCCTCCTGATGTTCTTTTGTTTGCGTGTTGCCTTCCGGTTCTGATACATTGATGTGTATTTGTTTTCCAGATCGCCTAGGGCGGGCAGGCACACATTTCTCAAATCGATTAATGTATGTCATGGCCTCATGTATGGCCTCATCCAAGCCGACTACCTCTGCGTGTAGGTTCATGGATTCGATAAACATATCGTCCACACCTTCCTCAGCCAATAGTTGGCTCATGAGCACCTTGCCTGATTCAAGTGACATTTTGGGTTGTTCCTGAACTTGCTTCATGGTTTGGTACAATCTTTTTATTTGTGCCGAATATGCTGGGGCACTTGCTAGCTCTGAGAGTTCATCATATTCTTGATATTGTTCTTCGTCGGCTTCTTCTTCTTCTCCTCCTGCCTCTTGTTCATCTCCTTCGATTTCTGCGACGACTGGTTGTGTCGGGGCTGGTGTTGTTGTGGTGGGGTGTGGTTCCTAGGTCTAGTCTTCTTCTGTTTCAAGATTAGATTCGTAGATCAGTCTGGCCACTTCTTCATCCGTGAGGTCATTGAGAGTAAATCCCTGTGGAAATTCCAAGTCTGATGGAATGGGGGGAAACACCAAGTTGGGTCCTTCTGTACTTGGTCTGGGAAGACGAATGGTGAACGGCCGAACACGCCTAGTTTGAGGAGGAGTCACCTCAGGTGTGGTAGTGGCTCCCCTTGGTTGAGCACATGGTAATTGGACGCCCCCTCTCATCTTCTTCGATGGAGGACCCGCTGTTGATAGTCGCCTTTGGAATTCTTGGGCCCTGGACCACACTAGTGCTCTTTGAATGGGCACTTCATATGCTAGGCACCTGTAAATTATTCTTGTTAGGGCACAACAGCCATGAAGTACATTTTTCTGCTTCTTATTCCAACGCTGATGGGCTAGGTGTATCTGATCGATGACCCAGTGCGGTATGTTGAGGGTGAGGTTCTCTGTTTCTGCCAAGTATAAGCTGAACCATATTTTCTTAGGGGGCATAGTGAATTGTTCTTATGCGGGAAAAGCAAAATGTTGCATAACAGTTCGTAAGTGGAGAGCAATGGTAGGCGTCATTGCCACCATGTCCTTCAATTTATTGAGTTCCTTATGCTTCATCCTTCCCGGGACCATTGTTTCTTTCTCGGTGGGAATGTGCATACCTTGCATGTTCAATGCCTCCCGTACCAGATTGAGGGTCAGTTTGAATCTCTTGAGTTCGTGTCCTGGTGTTGCAGAGCTAAAGAGCGCACAAAGCAGAGAAAAAGACGGGCCCCAAAATTTTTTCCGATTTGGACTTCATATTTTTGTACCATAATCATTCTTGTAATATATTTTCCGTTGTAAAGGCACTAGAGGAGTCCTCTAGATGCATCCCCACAGAAGATTAGAAGCTTACCCATGTAAAATAGTAGAAATTTAGTCTTTTAGTGAATAAAGTGCCGGTCTCTTGTGTGAAAGGACCATTTTTAGGGCACTAGTATATAAGTCAATTGTGACTCTTTGTAAAGAACTTTTTGCCATTGTGAGAAGAGAGAGCACAGAAATTCGAATTTGTGTCTTCTTCCCTCCTTATCTTCTTCTTCGTGAGCTTGTATGCATGTGTATTGCTTGGAAAGAGTGCTGGTGAGTGTTGTCTATCCATGAAAGTGTTTCTTTGCTGTAGGAAAGGTATGTGCGAAGTGTAGGAAGTGCTGAAGTGTAGGAAAGAATTCCTGCGACTCAGTATTTCGCTCATAACTTGAAGTAGGAGCGTCGGAATTGAGTGAAACCACTGCCATTGGATGCGTCTTCTCGAGAGTTTCGAAACGCATATGCTATTTGCTATATTTGGAGTTCGGAGCTGGGAGAAAAGTCCAAAATCTGACGGCTGCTGCACTAAGTATCGTTTCGCCTTGACCAACAGTTGGAGCTTGTTTGGATAAGTCTTTGCCTCATTTACATTCTTTGAGTAGTTCATTTGCATTGATCATTACATGATTGCATGTCCTCATACACTCGGCTAGGTTTGTATACTCTTTGGATTGATAATTAAAGGTGTGTATCCCCACTATATGCACTTGTGAGGGGATTGAGGTATAGTCTCTTTCTCCGCAAGTCCCTAAGTTGATACTTAGGTCAACACACTTTTTGGCGTTGTTGCCGGGGAGTGAAGAATCAAACCGAGGCATTCGTGTGATGGTAAGTAGCTTTTTGCATTGAAGTAAGTGGAGGAGTGGAAATCTTCTCTTCTTTGGTAAGTCATTTTCAGCCGCACTTGCTACTTCTCATTCCTGGAGTGTGTGTAGTGAGTTGTTAGTTTAGGGAAGTGAGTAGAAGGAGTAGAGTAGGAGTGATTAGAGAGTGGACCAAGTCATTAGGGTAGAGTTTAGTTTTGTTCAAAAGAGTTTCCTTTTTGTAAGCAAGAAAATCCCAACTATAAAAGCCAAAAAAATTCATTTTGCAAGTTACTTGTGTTTCTGAGCAAGTATCGTGAGAGCGACCAAGCAATTTGGGAGTGCACAGAGCAAGGGAAATTGACAAAGAGATCCTAGGTGCCACCAAGGTGAGCTAGCCCACCTTTTTAATCAACATTTCTCAAACAAATCAAGTTAGGAAAGAAAAACGATATGCGCCAGGTATCGTTAGAGCTTTCAGGGGGCAAGATGTTGTGTTTTGATTGATACAGATAGTGAAGAGAGGAGAGTGGAGCTAGGAGATCAAGGGGGAAAAATCAAAAATTCAAAAACAATTGTTAAAATTTGTCTAAGGGTCAAGTATCGTTTTACTCCCGCGGTTGAGTATCGCGATACTTCACAAGTATCGTTTTGCTCATGTGGTTGAGTATCGCGATATTTCCCATCGATCGTGTATCGTTTCATACCAATCGCGATACTTGGTCAGAGATCGTTTACCAGCGATCGTCTATTGAGTATCGTTGATCGTGTATCGTTTCGTGCCGATCGCGATACTTGAGAAGTATCGTTTGGTTAAAGATCGCGATACCTGACAAGTATCGTGTATCGTTTTGCCAGCGATCGTTTGCGAGAGATCAAGTATCGTGGAGCTGAAGTATCGTGTATCGCTTCTCAGACATCGCGATACTTGCTACCGATCGTGTATCGTTTGTCTGAAGTATCGTTTGGTTCAAATATCGTGTATCGTCTGAATATTCAGAGATCGCGATATTTACCAGATATCGTGTATCGTCGATCGTTTCAGTCCAGAGATCGTGTATCATGGGATTCCAAGTATCGTATATCGTTTCCAGCCAAGTATCGTTTGACCCAGAGATCGTTTAGAGCAAAGATCGCGATACTTCCCACATATCGAGTATCGTCTATTCCAAGTATCGTTTCCCTTCGAATATTGTGTATCGCCTGAGACCAAATTTCGTGTATCGTTTGCCTTCAAGTATCGGTATCGTTTGGCAGGTATCGCGATATTTGTCAGAGATCGAGTATCGTCTGAACAGAGATCGGGTATCGTGGATTTTTGGAAATAAGTATCGTGATTGTAGAAAATTCTCCTTCAGTTATTTCTTTCCAGCCCGTCTTCTAGACATTTTTGACCTGTAGAGAAGAGTGCCAAAGACCCAAGGGTATCAAAGACTGATCAGAGCTCCTAAGTGGATGAACCTGAGATCCGGAAGAACCCTAGGAAGCCGAAGAAGCGTAATTTCTTCTGTAGGTAGTGTAGCAGAGCCAAGTAACCGTTCACATTACTCGGAGACCTCCAGTGAGTCAGAAGGAGAAATTCCCAGGGCTTCAGAGGATATGCAAAACATTGTACCCATGATTGGCATGATGTCAATCATCGAGGGAGAATACAGAACCTCCTTGGAGTATGTGAACACCAACCACAATGAGATCCCTATCTATTTGGATGGTCTAAACAGATCAGTGGCCAGACTGAAGAAGGCTTCAGAGGCTTACATAGTGCCTAGACCAGCAGTCAAATACGTAGGAGGTTTTTACATGGACAAACAAGATATTCAATACGTGGTCACAGAACACCCGGAAAACATTAATGAACATGGTGAAGAAAATAATGCTTCAAGCTTAAATGGAGGTGGAAACGAAGAGCAAGTCACTACTCCTAGAGGGAGATCTACGATTACTAAAATTTGGAGAGGAGACCTGATTCCCCAGGATGACACTCTAATAGATGTATATTTGATCAATGGGATGGAGCATCTGCTTAGAGCCCATTCCTCTATATGGGAAGCTGCTCCTAATCCAGTTACCATCTATGAGTTACAAGATCCTGAGTTCCCCACCATCATCACATATTTGGATAAAAATCAGAGAAAATATTGGCCATTAACAGAATTAGAAAGAGCTGAGTTGAAATATCAGAATATCCCAGTGTTTCCCCCTAGGGACCAAGCAACTACTTCACGAAATCCACTTGGAACATCCCAGAATGATTCATATCAACAGTCGGGACAAACACAACAAACACAACAAACTCAGATCCCAGTCAGACCACATGTGCAATTTGCAATGCCTGCAATTAACCCTAACTACCGGCCTCAACCAGCTATTGACCCAAGACATGGAGTTCATGCTCCAGTCAGACCACAGGTGGTAAGAGGACCAGGCATACCAATAGGAAGACCAATTTTCCCAGTGATGCCTAGGCAACCTGAAGCAGGAAGACGACTAAGGCCGATCCAAGTTGCCAAGTGCATGAGAAATCACTATGATGGCTCTAGTGAACCTTACAATCATATAGCAGAATTTAAACAAGTAGTTAGAGCTGAACAGGTAGATGACTTTCTGATTCAATATGAGTCTTTTGGCCTTACCTTGTCAGACACAGCATTGGCTTGGTTTCAGCCATTAGACCCTAATACCTTTCAGAACATGGAGCAAGTATATCAAGAAATGATTGAAGAATTTACCAAATCAGGAATTAAAAACAATTCTTCATCATTAATCCACAGCTTCAAACAAGCCCCTACCGAGTCAGTGAGATTGGCTGCAAGGAGATTCAAGCAATATGTAGACAGATGCCCTGTGGAAGAGAGACCGACGCAGAATAAAATGGTATCATTATTCTTGGAAGGATTATTGAACGGAACTTTGAGGTCATTAGTGTACGTAAAGAGGGTTCAAACTTTGCAAGAGTGTATGAAGGAATGTATAGACCTAGAGGACAACCTTGCAGAAGACTTCAAGATACCTCAAGGTAGTGTGAAAAGCGAAGAGTCAGCCAGTAGCACAGCTAACTCTAAAAACAATGTGGAGGAAATAGCAGATTTGGTAGCAAAAAAACTGAATGTTCAAGGACAGAGGAATTATCCCACTAATCCTATGAGACTGCCTATGCTTAGAAGGTGTATGCAGTGCGGAGGTGATCATCTTTCTCACTTGTGTACTAGGGGAGTAGCTCCACCACCTGCCCATGCTCATCATAGACCCTCTGTCCCCGAACCTCTACAATATTGCAGTATAGAGCAGAGATATACAAACCATAGCACGGAGAATTGCCCTTACAATAGGCAAACCAGACCCACCGAGCCTTATGTGAGACCGTATGGATATCCCCAAAGAGATCAAGGAGGTGAAGCTTTTAGGTATCCTTCTTATCAGCCGCAGACACCAGTACCACGACCATACGCATACCAGGGATATACACAACCACAACCAGTACTAGGACAACAACCGCCCCACCCTCAGAACGTTGTCCCAGTCAAGATTGCACAACCAGAAGAAAATCTAGAGAGGGCTATAGTGCCAGCCACACCTTTGACTAGTAGTGAACCATATGACTCATTTTATGACCCTAGTCAAGGAACATACCCTAGTTATGAAAGCTCAATAATGGAATATGGACAATTGCATGGACCATATGCTTATGACATGGAATTACCAGATAGTTCATACAGTTATGAGCAGGATTATGTATCCTTAATGTACACAGCTCCTAGAGCAACCATACCACCTCGACCAATGAACAGACTGCCTGTACCCAGAGGACCGTGTTACAGATGTGGAGGTGACCACTATATCAGAGAATGCACACTGCCAAACCCACCACCACCACAACGAGTTTGGGAAGGCTACTGTAGCGATTGTGGTAAGGAACACCTTTTCAGAGATTGTCCTAAGAACCCCAACAAAGTCACATCTAACGTGCAGATTAATGTGATAGAAGTGATTGAATCATCAGGGAGTGATAAAGAGTACACTGTACCCTTGAAGGCCATAACAAGAGCCAAAGCCAGAGAGAACCCTGATAAAACGGAAGAGAATGATCAAAGTGACAAAGAGGGGAATACACCCATCCCTCAAAGAGTTGAAGACTCCGAAGAACCAGAGAAAAGTATTGCCAGTAAAAGGTCACAAAAATGGAAGCACCGAAGAGAGAGACTAAAAGAAAAGAAACTATTACAGAGGAAGGAAAAAGAGGGAAACGAACAACAACCAAAAGAAGAACCGAAGAAGGAAGAAGGAAACAAAAATGAAAAGCGTAAGAAAGAGGAGGTAGGATCAGTATTAGCAGACCCAATGCCTGAAGAATTAGCCATGTGGATTCAGGCATATAAGGCACGAATAAAAGCAGGACCTACCATAGAGCAACATGAGAGAGAATATCCGAGAGGCGACTTAGAGAAAGAAAGGTTAGAAATCTGCAAGAAATTGATAGAAATTGCGCAACAAACCTTAGAAAAACTTGCATCGCCTTTACCAAATACCCGAATTTCCGAAGAAGAATTCCAAGAGTGTGCAAACACTCATGAAAAGCGTGAAGTAATTAGACCTCAGAATGATGAAATTGGTGTTGAGAGAAAGGAAGGATCCATAGTCCCCGAAGTGGAAGGAGACTGGACTAAGGATCTATGGGCACGAGTTCAAGAGGACAAATGGAAAAAGGTAGAAGGAATGGAACCGCCCTTTGAAGAATTAGAAGCAGAAAATGAAATAGAGGGTTCAATACCTGAACTAAATTCAGAAGAAATTTTTCCAATGGATGCAAGTGATAAGGAAGAAGAAGATGTAAAGGAACTGCCCAACTACACCGGGGAGTACGAGCACAATTCAGAATTGTATCGCATTCCATCAATAAGGAGACGGGAAACGAACCCATCAATCCAAACATCCGAGATCATACAACGTCTTAGGGAGGTAAAAATCCCATGTACACTAACATTTGAAGAACTGTTAAAGGTAAAACCACACTTAAAAGAGAAATTGATCAATCAATGGGAAGTCAAGGAGGAAAAGAAAGAGATAGCTGACGAAGTAAAAACAGTGAGAATTCCAGTGGATAAGGTAGGAGACTTTAGCGAAGGAGATGAAGGAAATACATGTCTTCCAATCACCTATAGGGGTTACACGACCAAAGCCATTCTAGATTCAGGAGCGGGTGTTGGCATTGCTACCAAAGAAATTTGGGAGAAATGGGGGCAACTAGCATTAAGACCAACACGCATGAAAATACAAATGGCAGATGGACATACGGAAAGACCCTTAGGATTGTTGGAACGAGTAGTCTTCACTACGTGTGGAGTGGAATTTGAACATACTTTAGAAATATGTCACTTTGAAAGGCCAAGCAATTATGAAATGATCTTGGGAAGGCCTTTCATGAGACAGCTAAAGGTCGTACAAGATTGGGGAAAAGATGCAGTATACCTACAACACGCAGGAACCACCACTAGGATAAACTTACATACGTACACGTATCAAGATGTGCCACCTCTACAATGGAATCAAATCCACAAAGAGGAAGACGACCAATCGGTTCATAGTGCAGGTTCTAGTGATCAATCCTGGATGAACGAGGACACTCATCTGTGGATATGTCAAGCTGCAAAGAAGGAAGAAGAGAGAAGAAGAAGCTGGCATCAGAAACAAGGAATAGTGAGATCTGTACAAGATCCAGCTTATATGCCACAAGTATTTCCGGATGAAGAATTCGAACCTCACGGTTGGATGGAAATCTTAGCTACACTCGATGTCTGTGTAAACGAAGAAGTAGTGACCATGAACGAATGTATCGATGAGGAGGGTTATGATGTTAGCCTTTATATGGTAGTCCTTCAGGAGGCAGAAGAAGGAGAAGTGATCGAGAAAGATTGGAAGGAGGACTATGAGAGCATTGAAATGGAACCTGAACCCATGGATCTAGGGATTAGTACCACCAACATAAATATCACTGCCAATGAAAAACATAAGGAACTCACACAAAAAGGGGAATTAGAAGTTGAAAGGGAATTAGAAGATGAAGAAAACAGACCACAAGACCAATTTGAGGTACCAGCTCACTTTAAAAAATATGAAGTGGAGGAGAGGAAAATTGCTATTCAAATGCCTAAAAGAGAAGCACAGCCTGGAATAGCGTATGATAATAAGGAACAGACCAAAAAGATAGTGGTAACTATGGAAGGAGGAGAGGAACGATGTACCTTCATAGGACAGGATGTCTCATTAGAAGAAGAACAAGAGTTAATTCGACTCATAAGAGAATACCGGGATGTCTTTGCTTGGACTTATAAGGACTTAAAGGGAGTAGATCCATCTATATGTGCGCATAGAATCCCCATGACATCCGAAGCCAAACCTTCAAAACAGAGACCATATACTTATAATGATGTGTATTAAGCCAAGATAAAAGAAGAAATAGATAAGTTATTAGATGCTGGATTCATCTATGAAATTGAGCACACGGAATGGGTGTCACCCTTGGTGGTTGTACCAAAAAAGAATGAAAAGTTAAGAGTGTGCATCAATTTGAAGAAAGTAAACGCCGCAACCATAAGGGATAGCTATCCCTTACCAATCACTGATCATCTCTTGGAAAGGGTAGCAGGGAAGGAAGTTTATAGTTTTCTGGATGGCTTTTCAGGGTATAATCAGGTAGCCATTGCTCCTGAGGACCAACATAAGACAACATTTGCAACTGAATGGGGATTATACGCCTTTAGAGTCATGCCTTTTGGTTTAACGAATGCCCCAGCTACTTTCCAAAGATTGATGTGTCATGTGTTCAAGGAATTTCTGAGAAAAAGTATGGAGGTATACGTGGACGATCTGTGTACATATTCAGCCATAAGATCAGAGCACATCCCTGAACTAGAAAGGATTTTTGCCAAATGTCGACAATATCGAGTATGCCTCAATCCTAAAAAATGTGTCTTCATGGTGCGACAAGGGAAAATCTTAGGACATATTGTCTCTAAGAATGGGATTTCAACGGACGAAGACAAAATCAAAGTAATTTTGGATTTACCAAGACCAAAGACTGCTAAAGAAGTTCAAGCATTTATGGGACATTGTGGATACTATCGAAGATTCATACATATGTACGCCATAATTGCTAGACCTCTTTATGCATTATTGACTCTATTTAATTGGACCGAAGAATGCGAAAAAGCTTTTAATGAGTTAAAGAATCGATTGAGTTCAGCACCCATCCTTCGAGTCCCCAACTGGAATAAACCGTTTCACATTCATGTGGATGCTTCCAAGTTTGCCATTGGTTGCATCCTAGCCCAACCGGCTGACACAGGAAAATTAGACCACCCGATAGCCTATGCCAGTAGACAGTTAAATCAAGCGGAACGCAATTATACTACTACGGAGAGAGAAGGCCTAGGGATGGTATACGCAGTCAAGAAATTCAGACATTACTTACTGGCAAACAAATTCAAATTCTTCATTGATCATCAAGCCCTATTGTACTTAGTCAACAAGCCTTGCAATACGGGACGACTAGTACGATGGTTTTTATTGCTAATGGAATTTGATTTTGAGGTAATAGTCAAGAAAGGAAACACCCACATAAGAGCAGACCACTTATCTCGGATGACCCATGGAGAACCACCCATAGGAGTACCAGATGACCTGCCAGACACTTATCTTTTTAACCTGGAAGTATGTCCTCAATGGGCAGAAAAATTGATCCCTATACTTACACATGGACCTAAAGATGGGATCACACCAAACCAAACGCAAGACCTTTGGAGGACCAAAAACCTTCACATCATTGCGGGAAGTTTGTACCACCAGGAGTCAAGCGGATTACTGATGAGATGCGTGGAAGAAGAGGAACAAGAAATGTGGCTTCAGAAAGCACACATAAACCAATGGAACACTCATTTGAACGCAAATGGAACGTGGCAAACACTCAAGAGATTTGGCATATATTGGCCAACCATGCAAAGAGATGCACATAACTATGTGTCAACCTATCAAACCTGTCAAGAACAAATCCCAGACGAGAACTCTACATTATGCTATTCTACGATAGCACCAAGATGGAGCATGCCTCTAGTAAAGTTCTTGAAGACTCAAGAATACCCTGATGGAGCTACCTTAGCAAGGAAGCGTGCTCTTGAAGAACAGAGTAAAGATTATGCCATCATAGGAAAACAACTCTTTAAACGCGGAAAAGATAACCAATTAAGAATGTGCATTCACGAAAATGAATATCTTTCTGTCTTAGAGATGGCCCATACAGGAGCTGCAGGAGGACACTTCTCTGCAGACAAAACAGCAAAAATGATCCTCTTTGCTGGAATGTGGTGGCCAACTCTACATCAAGACGCCATAACATATGTGCAACGGTGCGATACTTGTCAACGAACGAAGTATCCTATTAGAAGAGATGAGATGCCACTTAGACCCATGATGAGTGCTAGAGCTTTCACGAAGTGGGGAATAGACTTTATAGGACCTATTAGCCCACCAGCAAAAGGTTCACATGCCGAATACATAATTGTAGCCACAGACTACCTGACCAAATGGGTTGAACCAAAAGCAACAAAGAAAAATGACGCAAGAACTACAGCCAAGTTTCTCTTCGAGAACGTCTTCACTAGATTTGGACTACCTATAGAGATTGTGAGTGATAGAGGTACGCACTTTGTTAATGAAGTAATAGAAGCCTTGTTGAATGAATTCTTAGTAATTCATAAGAAATCTGCTCCTTATCACCCACAAGCAAATGGACAAGCGGAAAGTTCAAATAAAATCTTGTGTATTGTTCTCACCAAAATCGTTAACAACGGTAGATCAGATTGGGATAAGCAGTTACACCATGCTTTATGGGCATTCCGAGTAGCCTATAAAACTGCAATAGGCACTACTCCTTTTAACTTAGTGTATGGACAAAACGCTATTTTGCCAATTGATTTCTTGATTCCCACTCTTAGAGTTGCAACTACTTATGAGTGGACAGGACATGAATTATCAGCCCAATTGGACCAAATAGAAAAGCTTCATGAAACTAGGTTACAAGCAGTAGCGGGTATTTATGCTGCTAAAAGACGACAAAAAGCCTATTTCGATGCGCATATCAAGGACAAAAAATTGAAGGAAGGAGATTTAGTTTTGGTATACACTTTGAAACAACATGCTAAGAAATTGCAAAAGAGAGGATATGGTCCATTAATCATTAATCGTATATCTACAAGTGGAGCCATCAGCTTAGCAACCTTAGATGGAGACGTGTTACCAAACTACATCAGCGGGTGTAGAGTAAAAAAATACCTAGAACCATTGACAGAAGAAACTATGTCTCGATTAATCAAAGGTAAGAATAGACGCATAGAAGAGGAAAGAATACGGGAAGAAGCGAGACAAGAAGCATTGGAAAGGATAAAGAAAGGAAAAGAGTGGATGAGAGAGAGAGATGAAAGATATCGTCAAGGAGAAGAACTCATCCCGATGGCTAATTGACACAGGTGCTGCTGTAAGCTGCATTAAGTTTTCTTTGACCCAAAAACTCAAAGAGACAATACGCCCATCAATGGCCCAGTTGATAGGAATAGGAGGAACAATTACTCAGTGCATAGGAGAGATCACCTTACCGTTGCATCTTGGTAACAACACCATGGAACAAAAACTGTTAGTGTGTCATGACCAAGATTTACTTGAGGAAGTAGTGTTAGGTCAAGACTGGATTTACGAATACGAGGTGACCATTCAATTGGCGTTAGGATATATCTCAGCCAGGATAGGACATCGTGAAGTATTCAGTCTGCTAGATGAGCGACCACTAAAATCGGTGAGCACGGAGCAAACAATTCAATCTAATGAACAAAGTCCTGAATGCATGATCTCTAGCACTATAGAGACACCTTCATCAAGTACTATATGTGCGGACACATTGAATTCTGCTTGCACACCTTGTTCTAGTCTAGCAAGTCTTGAGAGTATCACTCAAACTGAAATCAACCTCACTGAAACACCATGCATCAAAGAGACTATGTCTCAGAGTAATTCAAAATCTGTCACCATTAAAATATACCCTATTCCATATTCTAACCAAGTGTGGATAAAGAAAGATCAAGTGGAGGAATATCTACGAAGACAAAAGCACAACCGACATCAGAACAAACGAGCAAAGCAAAAACCAACTCCGTCTGAACAGCGAAATCATCGACAAATTACTACACTATGGATTCCCAAGATAGTCGTAGCTGCTCAACAAGATCGATCGCAAATATGGGTTCCGAAGTCTTGCATCCCAAGGCAAAACAACCGAAAGGATGATCCCCGAAACAAGAAGGACCAATGCAATCCACCGGCAAAACAACCACAGAAAAAGAGATACTGGAGAAAGAAAGAGTCTGTAAAGGCAGCCCGAGACGTGCCGAGAGTCATAGATCAGATGACGCAGACTTACAAAAAGGAGAAAAGAGCCACATTCAGTAGAAGTGGGCAACATACAAGGAAGCCCAGCACAACGAAGCAAATCTGGATGCCGAAAGACAAATTGGACAGCATGCATACGCCAACTACTTCCAATTGCACACATATGGAGTTGTCGAGATCCAAAGTATGCATGATAGGGCCACATTACAAGGCCAAGCATTCGGCACATCCTTCTTCTATTTCAAGATAGTCAAGCACATTTTCCTAATAGGGAAATAGGAGAGCACTTGTACATATATTAAGAAAATACTCCAAAAAATTAATAACCGCTTTGGCTACGAACTAACTTTTCTGTTTTTCTTTTCAGCAGAAAATATAAACATTAAAATGTGAAAAAATCCAGGTATTACCTTTCTCACACACACGGGAAAGGGACGACACCATGCACTCGGAGCAACATCGAATTTATAACCAACATATAGAGGAGGATTTCTGAGAACATATGGATACTAATTCATACTCTATATTGAGTGCAGATGGCTTCCACTGATTCCGAATCTACGCAGCAAGAAGAGGTGCAACTTCTTCCATTAGAATCAGTAACAAAAGCAAGAGGTCACTGGTTCAGAGATGATCAACCAGTGGCAGAGCTAATCTTCATGGCTACAATCAAAATTATGGACACAGATCATTACTTTCCAATCATGTCCCAGGATTTCAAGACAATCATACAAGGACTACCTCATATTGAAGAGGTGTGGACACAGGCCGGCATAGAAGCATTCCTCAAGTTACCAATCTATGTGCCAGACTTTCAGAGATGTGCACAGGTGATGAATACCATGCAGCCTGCCGCAACAAAAATATCAGTCCCAGAAGCGCGAGTATTGGATAAAGTCGGGACATGGAAGACCATCCAATTTACACATGAGTTGATTAACAGAGCTTTTGGATGGAATCAAGCAGGCATCACTAGCGTGAAAGAAGAATGCCATGATCCCAAGAAGAGATCATTCTTGGAGATAAATAGAATTGACATAGAAGATGCTGTGCGATTGGTACATCAACATTTTTGCTTTCCCAGCATGCACAGGTATATAGCTCCACAGAAAATAGTAGTCCAACTATTATCACATGCCATGAGGCAAATTGGAAACAAAATCAATCTAACAGGGTATGTCCAAGAAAGATTGTTTGAAGCACAAAAGAAGTGGGGGCAAAAGAAGTTTTTGAATGGCAGTTCAGCTCTTACATTACCGATTTATGAAGCTTTAGAAATGAAGCACTGTTTGAGAGAGATGCCAACTTCGAAAGGACTAGCAAGATACGTAAAATCAGCTACGATCCCTAAGAAGAAGAAAGCAGTAGCTGTGGTGGAAGAAGCTGGAACCAGCACACAGAAACCCATGAGGGGTACGAAGCGGTTACGGGAAGAGGAAGCCCAAGCAACACCACAATCAAAGAGAATGCATCTCTTACCGAAGATCACGACGGCTCAAATGCCGATTACTAAGAGAGATCTGTCCGCTGCTCTCAAGGAAACACATCAGTATATGCAAGGGAAGGTCAATTTAAACGTTCAAGGACATCATTATAGACAAGCTAGTCAAGGTAAGACCCAACGGAATCCAGAGCAAACACCAAAACAAGCTGGAAGATACAAAGAGCTGGGTATTGATGATTCTAGTACCAACACGGAATCCAGCCCTGAAAAAGATACATTAGATACTGATATACAGACAGAAACACACGAAGATGAATGGAACGAGATCGATCAAGTGGAAGTGACGCCACAAAATCAGGAAGGCAAGGAAAAGAAAGTTGAAGAATCTTTGGAACCGGAGCACGTCATTCAATTGAATGACACCACAAAAATAAGCATCAAGGAAGATACAACCACTGGTATTATACATGTAAAACCGCCTATGAAAGAGGAAAATCAAACTCCAGTGAGTAAGGAAACGAAGGAGCTCCAACACCAAGAACAGACCGTGATCAAGGTGCCCGATGATACACCTCAGGGAAATAAAGAAGACATGGGGGCTGAGCCAAGGATCCAGCTTCAGATTAGGCAGCCCCATGACACCACATTACACATTGCTCAGGGCAAGGACGTCAATACCGGCGAAGAGCCGACAATACCAAAAACATGGCTTAATGTGGATGTTATGCAGTTGAAACCTATAGTAAAACAGATGATTCAAACAGCCATGGACACTCAGCAACAGATGATGGATATAGATGCCGAGTATGATCAAGCAAGAAGAGAAAAGAATCAGTTTCAACTCATGAGTGAACAACTATCAGCACAATTGATTGCAGCACAAAAAGAATTAGCCATCAAAGATACGGAAGTGTTGGCAATCCAGACACAACATGCAGCATCAATTGCTCAGAATCAACAGCTGCATATACAACTAACCGAGTTGCAAAGATTACACGAAGCAAGCGAGGCTGAAAAAGAGAAAATGAAGATGCGTAGCACACTATTAGAACAACAACTCAAGCTATACCTGGAAGAGAACGACAGCCTACGCAACAGAAATAAAGAATTGATGAAGTCTTTATTATATGATCAACCACTCATACAACAGGAATCCACAGAAACCAAAGATCAAGCATTTCAGGATCAGACCTCAAAATATGAAGAGCTGCTAAAGCAAGAACAAGCCCAGATAGAAGAATGGAAGAGCAAATATGCCAATGAAACCAGTGAGCTGAAGCGTCAATTGCAAAAGGTGAATGCCAAACTGGTTCAAAGCTACAGTGAAAACATGGATCATGTAGCTGACATAGGTAAGGAGCTATTGGCAACTAAAAACGCACTCGGAGAAGCCATGCAAACAATAAAAGAGAAAGATGAATGCATAGAACAGCTGAAGACTAAGAAGAAAGACAAAGAAACGATCGGGACATCAGTAGTGCCAGAAAAGGAACATCCTACTGACGAGGTAGAGGTAAGCCCTCTATCTCAACCGATCTACGATTCTCCAATACGTGGGCAGGTGGCGGATATACATGATGATCATCCTATGCCATATACTGCAGAAATAAGTCAGAAGGAACGGGCACTAGTGGTGTCCCGATTGACGGAAAATTTTGAAAATGAAGTTATTAAAGTCATGAAAGAAGCAAAGATCAAAGGAAAAGACTTAGAGACGCTTATGAAGCCTTTCAATATTCCATACGGATTACTGAAAGAGAAAACACGTCAATATATCAAGAAGATCACAAAAACGAGCCCTGATAAGCAGCTCAACTTCGAGAATGACACATTCAATTTCACTCAAGCAGAATTTGAAGCCGCACAGCCAGTTTGGAGAAGAAAGTTTTTGGAGAAACATCCGACACTAAGGATACACTGGCAAGCTGCTCCATATTCCCTGCAGGTAAACCCTGCATTTTGTCCTGTACCTCGTAGAAGAGAAGCTAGAGCATTTTTGGACATGCAAAGGAATGGTACAATAAATAATCAGTGGCTGAATTATCCGCTACTTCCAAGCCCTCCACATAACTATTTGCCAACGGAGGATTATATGGTCAAGACCATAGAATTTTGGCTACAAAATTATGCGACAGTACCAGATTTAGCTGTCAAAATGACAAATAAAATACTTAGTATGCTACTCACTGTACTGAAAGTTTTCAACCATGCGGCATACACCTTTTTGAATTTTATTGGAATTAATCAGGGCACAGACATACTTATTTTTGATCTATCAGTGATGCCAAGCAGACCAACTATAATGGCCTATTACTCCAGGCTTATGTTCTTGCCAAGTCCATATATGCAGACATTTGAAGAAGCGTTTTTTACAGGATTCTTTGAAATAGATTCAGAGATCTTTTTGAAGATGTCATCCAACCTGAATGCCAGACTCGTAGCATATGAATTAAGCTTCTTCGCAGATCACAGACAGCCACCCAATGACGGTGTGAAGGCAGAACAATGGAAACAACTCATGATACGTGAAGCCAATCAGCTGAATGATACAGAGCAAAGAGTTTATCAAACATATGCCCGCCGCTTATCAAAGCCTGTCGGGGACGACAGAGTCCAGGAGGGGGGCAGTGTTGAGGGAGAATCGAGTAAGAAGAAGAAAAGAAGAAGACAACGAAAGAAGCAGCTTCACTAAAAAGCAAGATTTGAAGATAGATCTCTGCAGGAAGCCCCGCAGGGGCGCAACACCCATCCCTGCACAGAGCCCCGCAGGGGCACACACACCAAGGAAAGGACGTAACCCACATGGGTGCTTCAACCTCTTGATCTCTGGAAGGTCCAGATCGAAGACTGAAGCACCACATCTTCAGACCTTCCGCTGGTGGCATGCGTGGCAACCCAGAATTAAGGAACCTATAGGTGAATTAGACTGCGGAATATCAGGTAGTCAATCTAACTCCAAGGGTTGCGGGCGAGCAAGGCGAATACATCAGGCCCAGAGAATGTAAAACAAGAATTAAGAAGAGGCCGTCAAAACTGAACACCTGTTTTATCAACAGGTAACAATGAGCAAAGGTTGCGTGCAGTGAAAAGAAGTGAATAACACAGCAAGGTCCGATGTGTGCAACCAGGACAAATCAGAGCGCCTCTAAAACGTAATGCAAGATCAAGAATCAGACAATACTGACCACTGGGTGCGTGCGGACAACAAACTGATGACAAGAAGCAAAGCCTGTCAAGGGACGACAGAGACGAAGAGGGGGAGAGTGTTGCAGAGCTAAAGAGCGCACAAAGCAGAGAAAAAGACGAGCCCCAAAATTTTTTCCAATTTGGACGTCATATTTTTGTACCATAATCATTCTTGTAATATATTTTCCGTTGTAAAGGCACTAGAGGAGTCCTCTAGATGCATCCCCACAGAAGATTAGAAGCTTACCCATGTAAAATAGTAGAAATTTAGTCTTTTAGTGAATAAAGTGCCGGTCTCTTGTGTGAAAGGACCATTTTTAGGGCACTAGTATATAAGTCAATTGTGACTCTTTGTAAAGAACTTTTTGCCATTGTGAGAAGAGAGAGCACAGAAATTCGAATTTGTGTCTTCTTCCCTCCTTATCTTCTTCTTCGTGAGCTTGTATGCATGTGTATTGCTTGGAAAGAGTGCTGGTGAGTGTTGTCTATCCATGAAAGTGTTTCTTTGCTGTAGGAAAGGTATGTGCGAAGTGTAGGAAGTGCTGAAGTGTAGGAAAGAATTCCCGCGACTCAGTATTTCGCTCATAACTTGAAGTAGGAGCGTCGGAATTGAGTGAAACCACTGCCATTGGATGCGTCTTCTCGAGAGTTTTGAAACGCATATGCTATTTGCTATATTTGGAGTTCGGAGCTAGGAGAAAAGTCCAAAATACTGACGGCTGCTGCACTAAGTATCGTTTCGCCTTGACCAACAGTTGGAGCTTGTTTGGATAAGTCTTTGCCTCATTTACATTCTTTGAGTAGTTCATTTGCATTGATCATTACATGATTGCATGTCCTCATACACTCGGCTAGGTTTGTATACTCTTTGGATTGATAATTAAAGGTGTGTATCCCCACTATATGCACTTGTGAGGGGATTGAGGTATAGTCTCTTTCTCCGCAAGTCCCTAAGTTGATACTTAGGTCAACACACCTGGCAACAATGATGGTAGCACAAAAGTACTATCGCCTCCCTTGACCCTGCTAGGAGTTATGGTGCTTATGAAATATGAGCAGTGTAGAAAATCAGGTTTAGGCAAGTGTGCCCTGAAATATCTATCCAGGCCTGCCTTGGTCCAAACTGATCGCATTACCTCTGCATTCTGATAGTTCTCGAATTCCCGAGT
Source organism: Ceratopteris richardii (assembly GCA_020310875.1). NCBI lineage: Eukaryota > Viridiplantae > Streptophyta > Polypodiopsida > Polypodiales > Pteridaceae > Ceratopteris > Ceratopteris richardii. Next base: position 24,334,537 of record CM035442.1, read on the forward strand.
GAAAAAGTGGTAGCGTCCCCATTTGCCATTAAATTCAATTTCTGCTTCCCAGAAGTAGGTGCCGTCACCCAATGGCACTGCTACATCACTGAACCAATGAGCATGTTTCCCCACTTGAGAAGTGTGCCCCTGAGGAGGGTCCTGGATAGGAAGGACATGCACCGCTTGAAGTTCTTGAGGCCGTTCGGTGAGTGGCGGTTCCAGAAGAATAGTTTCAAGGTCCACAATCTGTGCGCTGGACCCTGCCTGGCAACTGGTGCCTCCAGCTTCTGACATCGTTATTGCTTGCTAGCTGGTTCTGTCGAGAATATAGAAACATGTGTTAACATTGTAAGGGACATGATAGAACGCGTGTTGCCCCCGTTACAGTATTATTGTGATGTGAGTAATGGGTTAGTGGGTTAGTAAGTGCATGATGACCGTGTGTGTAGTTAGGAATTAGGAAGACCTAAGAGCTAAGCAGAATGATGTGGTGTGAAAGTGAAGTAGTTAGTAGGTGGACATGGATTTACAATTGGGGTCCGGGGGTTTATTACAAGTTTTAGGTTGCCAAATGCAATGGATAGGTTTTGATTTTGACTTTTTGGAGGCTCTGGAGAGTGTGATAGGGTATGTACTTGAAAAATGGGGCTTTTTAGGGACCCATTTACTAGTGATTCTACTTGTGCTCATGGAAGAATACGTGTTAGTGCGTGATGTGTGAGACTGGGCCTCCGATGTTCGTGTGAGTGAAACATGTTGTACAGGGTTTGGCCTTGGTGTAGCTATTTGAGCCCACAAGCAAGCCTTAGGCACCCAGATTTGTCGTGATTGTGGGCTGGCCTTCATTGACTTCTTGGGTACCCAAATAGACTTCACTTTTGCAGAAGAATTAATGAAGGACTTCTTATTAGTGTCGTGTTGTTGATTACTAATAAGAGGTTTTGGGCATGGGGTTGGCCTGGTCTGAATAGGGAATTTGCCTTTTCGCCTCCATACTTGTTTCCATGGATGAAACAATCTGCTTTGCTCCTTTTTTTGGCATCCAGTATCGGTAGTGTTCTGCTTCTTCTGTATTTGATCTGCCGATGGTTGTTGCAACCTTTTGGTCTTTGGAAAAGAAGGGAGTTTCGTCCTCTCCCTGGCTCCGTTGTTGAGACAAGCCTCTTTCTGCATCATACAATGTTGGACAAAAATAGCATTGTCAACATCAGGTGCGCCCGTGGAAGGACCAGGAGTTTGTGCTTTACCTAGTTCCTTGAGTGCCTCCTTTTCTAATTCAACTGTAATTCGGCTATGATCTACCCATACCTGAAGAAGTCCACTTCTTAGGTTGAGGTTGACTGCATGATCATAGATCCAGTCCTGACCCAAGACAAGAGGCTCAGTGAGGTCCTCATCTTGACACACTAGTACTTTGACTGTCATCACTTCGTCTTGAATGGAGATGGGAAGATCCACCTCGCCCATGCAAGGTGTTTCCACACCTCCCAATCCTATGAGATATGCTTCTATAGGATTGACAGTTAATCTCAATTCTTGACAGTAAGACAATTTAACAGCACTCGTGGCTACACCTGAGTCAATCAAGGCTCTTACAGTCCTTGCACCCTTTCTTTGTCCTATCTCTAAGGTTATAAAAGGACGTCGATAAATTATCCTTTGAGCGCTGATACCTGAAACTTCACACATAGCCACATGATATCCTTGATCTGCATAGGCATCCGTCCTAGGTTGCTCCCTATTCTGTCTTCCCAACTTCATTCTCCGGATGCGTTCCAATGCTTCTGCTTGGGCTTCTTCCCGAATTCGCTTTTCTTCTTCTTTGCGTTTCTTAGCAGTATTGAGTCGACTTAGCATTTCCTCTGTGAGAGGTTCTTGATACAACTTGACCCTGCATCCGCTAATGTAGCTCGGGAGAACGTCACCTTCTAATGTGGCTAGTTGCACTGCTCCACTTGTTGAGATTCTGTTTATAATCATGGGTCCATAGCCTCTCTTCTCCAGTTTTCTCGCATGTTGCTTCAATGTGTAGACTAAAACTAAGTCGCCTGCCTTCAAACCTTTATCCTTAACGTGGGCATCAAAGTATGCCTTCTGTCGTTTCTTAGCTGCATATATCCCTGCAGCTGCCCTCAGTCTTGTTTCTCCTAATCGTTCAAGGTCAAAAAGTCTAGAGGAGAGTTCATGACCCGTCCATTCATGCTCTTGTGCTACTTTCAATGTAGGTATTAAGAAGTCCAATGGTAGCACTGCATTTTGGCCAAACACCATCTGAAAGGGGGTGGCTTGGAGTACCGTTTTGTAGGCCACTCGATATGCCCAAACAGCATGGTGTAGCTGTTTGTCCCAATCAGAGCGTTTATTGTTCACTAATTTCGTCAGTACATTGCATAAGATCTTATTGGTGCTCTCAGCCTGGCCATTTGCTTGAGGGTGATAGGGGGCAGACTTCTTATGTACTACCAAGAATTCTTGGAGCAGATTTTCAATAACTTCATTCAAGAAGTGAGTGCCTCTATCACTAACTAGCTCTATGGGTAGCCCGTATCTAGTGAATACATTCTCAAATAAGAACTTAGCAGTAGTCTGAGCATCGTTCTTTGTCGTAGCTTTTACCTCCACCCACTTGGTGAGATAATCCGTGGCCACAATGATATATTCAGCATGTGAACCCTTGGCTGGGGGATTAATAGGGCCTACAAAGTCTATTCCCCACTTAGAGAATGCACGTCCACCCATCATAGGTTTCAGTGGCATCTCATCTTTATGTATAGGATATTGAGTTCTCTGACAGACATCACACCGTTTCACATAGGTATGTGCATCCATGTGAAGGGTTGGCCACCAAAAGCCCGCAAATAGTATTGACTTGATCACCCGATCTGGTCCAAAGTGTTCCCCTGCTACACCTTGGTGAGTAGTATCCAAGATTTTGAGATATTCACTCTCATGGACACATAGTCTCAGGTAACCATCTTTACCACGCTTGTATAGATTATCACCAATGAGTGAATAATCCTGGGCTTCTTGTTCTAAACTCCTTTGCCTAGCCAGAGTCATGTCTGGAGGGAATGTTCTCGTCCTTAAGAAGGATACTAGAGGTTCACTCCAATCTGGCACTATGGACACTTGATAAAGAGTGGCATGTTCCACAGGTGGTTTAGTGTAGCAGATTGGGCATTCCTTGCACAACTTTTGGACATCAGCCTCCATAGTCGGCCAATGCACTCCGAGTCTCCTTAGTGTCTGTAAGGTTCGTTGCTTTGAGTAGTGTTGCTCTAATGCACCTACATGTGCTAAATGCAACCATTTAGTGTACTCGTCCTCTTCTACACAACAAGCCAAGATCCCTTGATCTGTGTGCTTGTACATACTTCCTGCCATGATGTGATACTTTTGGGCTTTTACTACCTCTCTATCCTGCGTGTTTATTACTGGGTGGTTAGGTCCGTATGTCAACACTGGTACCAATGGCTTAGCCCACTGCGGCACCACTTCCAAATTAAACAAGTAAGCATCAGGAAGGTCATCTGACACTCCTTGTGGGGCTTCTCCCGATGTGAGCCTAGAAAGGTGATCTGCTCTCAAATGAGTCTTCCCTTTCCTTACCACAACCTCAAAATCATATTCCATTAGCAAGAGAAACCATCTTACCAATCTTCCTGTATTGCATGGCTTGTTCACGAGATATAACAATGCTTGGTGGTCAGTAAAAAATTTAAACTTGTTTGCAAGCAAATAGTGTCTAAATTTCTTAACTGCATATACCATGCCTAAGCCTTCTCTCTCAGTAGTGGTGTAATTTCGTTCAGCTGCATTCAATTGTCTACTGGCATAGGCAATTGGAAGATCCATATTACCTTCACCAGTAGGTTGAGCAAGCACACACCCAATAGCATAATTGGATGCATCCACGTGAACATGGAATGGCTTATTCCAATCTGGTGTGGTTAAGATTGGTGCTGAACATAATCTTCGTTTAAGCTCCTGGAAGGAATTCTCGCATTCATCAGTCCACTCAAAGTTAGTCAAAAGTCCATACATGGGCTTTGCAATGACAGCATACATGTGAATGAACCGGCGGTAGTAACCACAATGCCCCATGAAGGCCTGTACTTCCTTGACGTTCTTTGGCCTAGGTAACTCGGCTATGGCTCTTACTTTCTCTTCATCAGTGGATATGCCATTCTTTGACACTATGTGTCCTAAAATCTTGCCTTGCCTGACCATGAAAACACACTTCTATGGGTTCAAGCACACTTGATACTCCCTACATTTGTCAAAGATTTGTCTGAGTTCAGGAATATGGGTTTGTCTAATGTTGGAATGAGCACAAAGATCATCAACATAGACTTCTAAATTCTTCCTCAGGAACTCCTTAAATACATGGCACATCAGCCTCTGGAAGGTTGCTGGTGCATTGGTAAGCCCAAATGGCATTACACGAAAGGCAAATATACCCCACTCAGTGGCAAAAGCGGTCTTATGCTGATCTTCTGGAGCTATGGCTACTTGATTGTAGCCCGAAAATCCATCAAGGAAGCTGTACACTTTCTTGCCTGCTACTCTTTCTAAGAGATGTTCTGTGATGGGAAGCGGATAGTTATCTCGAATTGTGGCTGCATTAACCTTCTTTAAGTTAATGCACACACGCAGCTTTCCATTTTTCTTGGGCACCACTACGATGGGGGATACCCACTCAATGTGCTCAATTTCATAGATGAATCCAGCTTCGACCAGTCTATCTATCTCCTCTTTGATCTTAGCAGCATAATTATCATTATATGTGTATGGCTTTTGCTTAGAAGGTTTGGCATCCGAGGTCATGGGGATAGTGTGTGAGCAGATGTCTGGATCAACACCCTTCAAATCCTTGTAACTCCAAGCGAATACATCTCTGTATTCTCTTAGCAAGGCTATCAATTCTTGCTCTTCTTCTTCCGTCAGGTCATGGCCTATGTAAGTGCATCTCTCTTCTCCCTCTTCCATGGCTACCACTATTTTCTTGGTGGTCTCTTTGTTATCATAGGCCTCCCCTGATTGCGCCTCTCGTTTAGGCATTCTGATCATGACTCTCCTGTCATCTATCTCATACTTCTTAAAATTTTTTGGGACCTCAAACAAAGATTCTTCCTCTTCTGGTGTGACTTATCTCTTCTTTTTTTTTCTTTCCTTCTTCCTTCGGGGTCACATGTGTGGCTAGTCTTACATCACTTGTAAGCTCTCCATACCTCTGGGGTTGAAATTCTACTTCGTAGAAGTATTCTTCATCAGATGCAAAAGGTGGGTCCATAATGATTGACTCTAGATCGGAGTCACTTGCATCCTCCAATGCATCAAGGCTAGGTTCACACTCTTCTAACACTGCCTCTCCCATGATTGGCTCTATGGAGAAGACTCAAATGTCATAGCCATCCTCATCACAGTGGGGTGTCCATTGTTCTTCATTGATGGCTACATCCATTGTTGCTAGGATTTCTGCCCAGCCGTGGGGTTCAAATTCTTCGTCAGGAAAGACTACAGGTGCATAGGCTGGGTCTTGAATGGGTCTATGTGTTTCGTTTGCACCTATTTCTCTGGCCTTTTCTCTCTTCTCTTCTTCTACTGCTACTTTGCACATCCATAAGTGAGTGTCTTCATGCATCCATGAGGATCCTGATCCTATGGAATGCACCGATTCCGTATCATCTTTGGCTCTATGGATGGGGTTCCATTGGATAGGAGGGACATCTCTATGAGAGTAATCCTTGAGATTGACTTTGGTCGTAACACCTAAGTGCTGCAGGTACAACAAATTGGTTCCCCAATCCTGTACCAGTTGCAACTGTCGCATAAAGGGTCGTCCCAAGATCATTTCATAGGCATGGTTCTTGCTAAAATCACATATAGCAAAGGTATGCTCGAACTCGACACCACAGGTGGTGAGAGTTATTCCTTCTAGCAATCCTAAGGGCCTCTCAATATGACCATCGGCCATCTGCAATTTCATTCTCGTTGGCATGAGTGCTGGCTTGCCCCAACGCTTCCATAGGGAAGAGGTGGCAATTGCAACTCCTGCACCTGAGTCCAAAATTGCCTTGGTGGTGTACTCCTGGTAGGTAATGGGAAGATAGGTGTTCCCTTCTTCACCTTCACACATATCTCCTATCTTATCCAAGGGTATCTCTGGCACTGTCCTATGTGATCCTACCTGGGAATGAGGTTTCACTATCGCTGGTACTTGTTTGGTGACATGTTTCGATAATTCAGGTCTAACCTTGAGTAGCTCTTCTAACTTGAGATTGCACTGCACTTTAGTGTTTTTCACTACCTCTGTGTTCCTAGGTAAGACTGAATCCTCATTTCTTACCATGACCGTGGGTGCTCTCATACAAGTAGACTTAGCTTTCCATGGGCCTGTGAAGTGGGGTAATTCTTGCAAAGAATTAGACTCAAAGTCAAGTCTTTCCTGAGAGTGGGTGCTCTCCTGCTCCTCATAAATGGATGGGATGTCTTGTGGGAATTGGTCATGTGCGTCATCCACCAGTTCAATGGGAGAAGGGACTTCACTTTCTTTAGCCCATTTGTCTTCTTGAATCTCTCGTAGGAACTCTGGTGTGAACCGATTCATAGAAGATGATGTGTCTGGCTCCGTAGAGTTAGGCGCATAGGCTTCAGGCACATAGGGTTCAGGCAAATAGGCTTCAGGCACATAGGCTTCCCAAGCAGGAAGACTTGCTCTTTCACTTGCCTTGTGCTTGTGTTGAGAGGCGGGTTCCTTTTCTGATTGTGCAATCAGCTTCTCTATTCTTTCTAACAGTCCATCAAAGTGTAACTGTCTTCGCTGAACTAGAGATGTTAAATAGGCGACTGGCTTCAAACATGGTCTGAGCCAACTCCACCATCTTAGCACAAATTTTGGTTCGTTCAAGCTCTAGTTCTGCTCTAGGGTAACACTTTTCATGATCAGTTATGTTTGGCCCTTCTTGGATTCTGGCCTGATATGCTTTAAGCATCATATTAAGGTCCTCGGGAGTGGGATCTGTTAAGACTGATCCTACTCTTGGGGGTGGTGGGTTTAGGTGAGGCGGGTTGGAAGGTGGCGGTTCGGATGGAGTTGGGAGTGGTGGAGGTGATGGAGGTGGGGCAGTGAGAGAGGGAGTTTGAGTTGTGAGTTCAGTTATCCTGGCCTTTGTTTCTCTCAGGCTTTCCTCGAGTTCACTCATCTTTTTTGCCCATTGTCTTTTCATTCTTTCACGACTATCTCTCCAAGCTCTAGTCCTCTTCTTTGTCATGCTCTCCGTTTCACTAACATCTGGGCTCTTTTCCTGGCCTACCCCTTGGTTTTGCTGCAATGCTTGAGCTCTAGTGACTACCTGTACTGGTGCAGTGGAAGTGACACTTCCTGTGGAATCTACCACTAACCCAATAACGTTAATGGGAGTGATTTTTGGCATATTGCTGGGATTCTTTGGACAATCTCGTAAGAGATGCTCCTTTCCACATTCTTGGCAAAAGCCCTGGATCGTCAGTGACTCGGGTTGTGTAGGTGGAGGCAAGGGACAATCACGAATGAGATGATCTCCCTGACATCTGTAGCATGGTCCTCTAGGGAATGGGGGTCTTACTTGCCTAAGTTGAGGTCTAGGGTTGGGGTTTGCGTACATGACATTTGTGTAATCGGACTCCCAACTAGGTTCATTTGGCTCTTCACTGTAATAGGACTCACCATGTTCTCGAGACTGCATGTAGTAGGCCTAGGGGCTATCAATATGCGTCGAATCAAAGCTATGGTCACTCGGGTCACTTTCAGAAAGCAATGGTGTTACAGGGACTATAGCTCTATTCAGGTTCTCTTCTGCAGCTGCATATTTTACTGGGATCACATTAGCTGGGGCAGGGGGTTGTTGTGCTAACACAGGCTGAGGCCTTTGTTGGTTTTGGTAGGGTTGGTAGGTTTGTTGAGGTCTCGCATATTGCTGAGGTGGGTACTGGTTCTGGTATCTGCCTTGTTGAGGGTATGGCTGAGGGTAGGGTTGCCTAACCGCTTGCTTATTGTATGGGCAGTCTTGCACGGTGTGATTGGTGTACCTTCGTTCTATGGTGCAGTACTGACTACTAGGATTAACTTGGGGTTGAGCCATAATGGGACAGACATTCGCCATATGGTCGCCTCCACAAGTATAACATCTTTTCACAGGGGCAAACCTTGGGATTTGTTTGCTAGAGACACCTAGTTTCTGAGCTACTTTCTCTGCTAATTCCTCAATTGATGTGGATTGCGAGGAAGAGAGGCTAGAGGCACCATCTGAGTCCTTGTAGATTTTGGAAAGCTCTAGTTCCTCCCCTAGGTTATCCTCGATGTCAATGCACATGCGTACACACTCTTCTATGGTTCTAGGGTCCTTCAAGTACACATAGGATCTTAACTTTGTACTCAACAATCCATCCAAGAACAAAGCCACTTGCTTTGCTGGTGTGGGTAACTCAAGGACAGGGCATCTTTCAAGATATTGCCTAAATCTTCTTCTTGCAAGTCTCACGGTCTCTTGAGGGGTTTGCTTGAAGCTGTGAATCAGCGAGGAGGTATTATGTCTTATGCCTGTCTTAGAGAATTCAATAATGAAAGCCTCTAGGAGTTGGTCTATGCTCCTGAACTGCCTCTCGTTTAGTGGCTGAAACCATGTCAGGGCAGTGTTCCTAAGGGTTAGACCAAAGGCATTGTACTGCGTGAATAGATCCTCCACTTGTTCAGCTCTCAAGACTTGCCTAAACTCAGCCACATGATCGTATGGATCTCCAGTGCCATCGAAGTAGTTCTTCATGGACTTAACTAGCTAAGTTGGTATCAAAGTCCTTGTGTGCTCTCTAGGTCGTGGTAAAGGGAACTCATCCGTATTTCTTTGATTCCTGTGAGCTCTAAGTATCTCAGGTTCTACTCTATTTGTTTCCATTCTTGTTCTTTCTCTACCCCCTGTGTTGGAAAAGCTTACTTCTGGTCTATCTCTACTTCTGTCTCTTTGAATTCCATGAGCTTGGGATGTTCCAGCTCCAGGATGACCATAGGACACATTTGATCTTGGTTGGGGGAAAATAATTTCACCTTTCCAAGTGTAAGCATGCCTATCATTTTCTGTCACCACAAAGATCCTCTCTGAAGCGTGATCTAAGTAGGTCACTCTGCCTGGGCTATCAGGATCCTTAAACTCATAGATCATGATTGTTCCTATATCAATTGGTCGATCCGATTTATACCTCCAAAAGGCTTCGTCAGTTCCTCGGTTCAGAAGCAGATCTATGCTCTTATTATCTTGGGGAATCCACTCTGGTGTGATAATCCTAGTGAGAACAGATTTGCCTCGGGGGGTCCTTGGTTCTTCACCCATGCTTCCCTGCTCTAGGTCACCTAAGTCCGTTCGTGGGATCTCATTCCCAAATTCATCCGTCCTATCTGGATGACTGGTGACTACATATATTGTCCCTTCCTTGTCTAAGTATGCTCCGTTTTCGAACTTGACAGCTGGGCGCTCTAATCCAATGGATTGATCAGGATTCTTAATCTGTACCACAGATCTTCCTAGGCCGTCCTCATAGATGCTAGCACCCAATCGGTTGGTCCTAAGGTATTCCAACTGCGTTTTGTAAGGGCCTTCTACCCTGTGCAAGTATGGCACTCCTGAACTTCCTGTAGGTCTCTCCATACCTTGAGACATCTCTGATTCACTAGTCTCAGAGCTAGGGTAATACGAATGATGGCTCAACTGCTGGGCCCAAGACCTCGCAGTATGATTGACACTAGCCTCTGAAGACCTAAGACTTTGTCTATCTCTCCCTAGATGTCGCCCTGATCTAAGGTTCAGAAGCCTGATTGAATAACCCAATTTTGCCCAAGTACAACCTCGTTGCAAAGTCCTTTTGTATCAGTTACTTGATTCTTTTTTTGGTGGATTACCGCGTTTATAATCTTGTCTGATATCACATCGTCAGGTATACTTGAGTGTATTTCTGCACTGTACGTTGATCGTTCCTCGTTAGATTCTTTCCTTTAAGGTTATCGCATCACGAAGAGATTATGTTTAATCTTGAACTTGAGTGCATAGGTAATCTTCAACTTGATTGATGCCTATCGCCGTCTTGGCCTACTCCTATCACTAGTCCTTCTTAGCTTAAGCTAGGAATTGACAAAGGGAGTTGAGAATATTCCGACCTTTCTTGTTGATCCCTTGCTTTATGATGCTCAAGAACCCGAGTCTCAAGCTTGCAAAGAAACCCTTGCTTTGTATGCTCTCAATTGCTCTCAATGGACCTGTAAAAGTCCCAAAATTAGCTCAAGACTTAAATTCAAATGACAGACAGGTCACTTTCATGCATGTAATTCACAGGCCAAATCCCCTTTGCCTTTATGGAAAACAATCCCAAGGACCCCTCACTTCTCCTACCTCGGGTATGGTTAACTTCAAAAAACCCTATCTAATAATCTTGATCTTAATTTTCACATAAACAGTGGAAGTTTTGGTTGTACTTCCCACGAGCTTTCCAACAAAACAAGAATCACAGCAATTGGATTTTGTATGAGGAAGTTATGTCCGATCAGGGTTTAGGTGCTAAAATAGGGTTCGAAACAGTTTACTCAGGTAGACAGGAATTCTTGAATTACTTGGGTTGCGGCCTCACAATGTAATGCTAAAAGTTCCCCAAAAAATTAGACCACTATTTTTTGCCCTTAAAAATTGGCCAAATTTGCCCTTCTATCGCGCTCGCAAGTTTTGTCAGTCGCGATTGACAGGTCAGTCGCGATTGATGTGTCGATCGCGATTGACAGGTCTGTCGTGGATGTCAGTCGCGATTGATGTGTCGATCGCGATTGACAGGTCCGTCGTGGCTCTCAGTCGCGATTGATGGGTCAATCGCGATTGACACGTGGCTCGAAAAGTCAATCAGTCATGGTCAAAGGGTTGTTGACTCTGTCAGTCGCGATTGATGGGTCGATCGCGATTGATGACTCGATCGCGATTGACACGTGTCATGCGTATGATCCGTCCGTCGTGGTCATTCGGTCGTTGACTCTGTCGGTCGCAATTGACAGAGCCGTCGTGGGCTGTCAGTCGCGATTGACTGGTCGATTGCGATTGACAGGTCTGTCCGTCGTGGTTTGTTGATCGCGATTGACTGAGCGATCGCGATTGACAGAAATCTGATGAATTTCAAAAATCTAAACACAGTTTTGGGAAGCTCTAGGCATGTAGATCATGGTTTTGCACTTTGTTTGGCAAATGGAGCATTTTTTCTGTCAGACGTGATTGACAGAGACAGGCGACACAGAGACAGTTGCCAAGATTTTCGTACCTGCGCGAAGTGCTGGAGAAGATGATGCAGCATGTACCTGCAAGACAGCTCAAGAAACATGCAAAAACAGCACACACAATATTGCTCTCTCGCTCTCTCTCACAAGTGGAATGAGGGGAATGGAAGGAGAAAGGAAATATAGTCAAAAAACTGAAATTTTTGCGATGATGGAGATGGAGGTGGGAGATGGTGATGATGATGATGGTGATGAAGGAAACAAAAGGAAATAGATAAAAGTGAAGAAAATACCTATAACTCCAACGCTTCAACTCTACGTCTTACCATCACACGCTCGTCCTCAAAGCTCGATCCCCGGCAACGGTGCCAAAATTTGGTGTAGCTCAGTGATGAATAGCACCTCCTTTAATGTCAATCCGGGAAGACGTGAGGATGGTATGAAGACCTCGAGCAAGTGGAGGCACAAGTGCGTGAGTGAGAAGCACACAAACATGCACACACATACACACACACGCGCACACACGGCAAGACAAAGAGTGAGAAGCAATGGAGTTCTTAGATTCCTTTCAAAAAGTTCTTACAAGTTCATTTCAATTACAAGCTAACCTAAAAAATAAGCTCTCTAGCTCTATTTATAGTTTTTGACTAGGTTTTGGCCCTGTCCAGACCTAGTGTCCGGCCTAGTTAAAAATTAGGTTCCAGGGCCAATTTGAGGGCTTAAACGGAGTCTAAAAAATACGAAAATTGATATGTAGGCACTTCTAAGGCTCCTCAAGCTCAAGGACTCCTTGGCTTGCACAAAATGGAGCTACAAAAATAGGAAATGGTATTTACAATGGTTTTTAGTGATTAAAATCACTATTTGTGTAGGGATTTTCTCTGTTGGTTTGTCGTACACATCTTTGAGCTCCCTACTTGCTCTTCTTCTTGTGTGCTCCACTCCTTGATGTCTGAAAAATTTAGATGGCCTACTTGCCAGATCTTCTTTGGCTACTGTGTCTGCTTGTGCTATCTCTTCGTTCCGACCCTCTTTGTCTTGTGGCTCCTTCGGTTCCCTGACTGCTGCCAACAATTGGGTTATTTCAATTCGCTACGTTGCCATGGGAGCGCTGGAGATGCAATTATTATGCAAAGAGCCAGCTGGAAATCATTCGAAAAACGAAGGGTCAGTTAGCACTTCAGGTAAAATTTTCACCGGAATTAGTTGCAAAATTATTTTAGTTGCCTATGTACGATGATGTAGTCATTCCAAAGTGTTCGGAGGAGGCCTTGAAGAAAGATTTTGGACCCAGAGAAGGGGGACGGTAGTATTACATGATGAAGAACGCAAGTTATGTTCGAAGGGAGCAGTTAAAATGGTATTTGGAAAGGTTGTGTTTTATTCTCAAATATGATTATATGTCCAAAGAGAATTTTGCACCTTTGGATTATGCAGAGGCAGGTGGAAAAGTAAGTTGGGCTCATTGGTTGTATGATCACCTGCATAGTGAGATATTTGTTGGTGATAGGCGTAAAACACAATCAAATAGTAGGCTATCAACATATTTAGCCGCATTATTTGAGTTTGTGCAGCTAGTCGATGGTCAGAAGATAGTATGGCCAAAGGAGATAAATCTGCATGGTCACGAGTTGATGACTCGAGAGCAGGAACAACTAGCCATGAAAGAAGTGATGGATAGACCTTCAGAGACGTGTGAAGATCTTCTCCACGCAGGTTATACTGCACAAGAGCTGAAACCGGTTATTCAGATGATTCAACCTGATGTACGAGAAGCAGAGATACAGGAGGATATTCTGTTGCAGGTGCCAGATGGTGTTGAGCATCCGGAAGCACTCGGAATAGTTTCTCAGTGGTCTAAAAAGAGAAGATTGGAGGAACAGCTGCAAGCAGTAGGTGAGAAAATGTCGAAGGATGTTATACATCAATCAATTAACACTACAGATTATGATGTACCAGGAATGAAGAAGAGGTTGCAGGAAATTTTTGATTTTTTAGTTTTGCAAGAGGAAAGATTGTCTAAGCACGAGCAGACAAAAGTACTTATTAATCTGGATGATTATCAGTCTTTACAGAAGAAGGCTAAAACACCTTCAGGAAGCGTTGGATAAGAAGGTACGAATGTTGGAGGAATTGCAAAAGGATAAGATACAATATGTGATAGAGTTGTCTAGTATAAAGCGGTCTATGAATGAATTTGAAGAATGGCAGAAGTCTGTGCAAGAACAAATTCAAAAGGAGATGATGGATTTTTCAGTACTTAATGCTACTTTGCAGAACAAACAAGTGATTCTTCATTCGAGAATACAAGTTTTGCACGAGTTGGAAAAGCAGATGTTAAAAGATGAAGATGTGGAGTTAGATGCTATATTGATGACAAGGTCGGATATAGGATTATTGAAGCAGCAACTCCATAAGTATGTTCAGGACATTTGGAATGTTTTCCAAAGTCGTTGGCTTAGTATCTTTAAGCTTCAGCATGAACAAGTCCAGACATGTTTTGTGTCAAAGTATGAAAAAGATTTAGTATGTGTAATTACAAAGCAAGAGAAGAAAATTGAAGAACAGACACTATTAAGGAATTGTAGGAACAATTGTTGCAAAGGAAGCTAGAAGAAAAGGTGGACATATTAATTGAGAAGCAGCAGTTTATTATTGATGCAGACTTTCAGGGAAAGCAGGATGGTGCAGAGGAGGATGTCAATAGTTTGCAGAATCGGAAGATTGAAGTGGAAGAAGTGCATATTTCCAAACAGTCATAGGAAATAATTTTATATGATCAAGGGATTGCTAAATTCGAGTCTAATTTTTGACAAAATTACCCACCGGGCTGTGCTAGGTGTTGAAGGCAGGGAAATCTGGAAGAAGAATGATTAATTTGAAATCTGAAAAATGGTTAAACGTAGATATTATCTAGTAGATATATCTTTTTGGTGTATTGGATTTTAATAAAAATAAAAAGAAAAAGACGGTTATGTGGAGATAGAAAGGGACATGTCGTGAGAAGGAGAGGAGGACGTTACAAAAGGAGGGAGCGTGACAACCATAAAAAAAGAGAAGCTTTGCAGACAGGGACTTTGGAGGACCGGAAAAACAGGTTCTGCAGGAAACATTATACAGACAGTGATTGATGAAATCGTGTGGTGTAATCACATACGATTCATGAAGTTCTAATACTTACAATCTGTAATCGCTGCGTTAAGTCAATCAAAGAAAGAACAAAAATGTCTGCAAGACAAGAGTTCTTGTTTGTAATCTTCTATTTTCCGCTAAGTCTATAGAGAGATTCAAATTGTCTGCACAGAGGCGCATTGAACTCGTGTGTATGTGAGTGTGTAAGAGCCTGTTAATCTTTGAAATGTGTAATCTGAAATGTGACTGTGTAATTCTGAATCGGTTAAAGTTACCAGAAATGGAATAATTACGGTGAACTATCAAATATGATTTTCGGTGGAATATCTGTGAACGAAGATCAGTGCAAATGGAAAATGAGCAATTCTGATTTGTTCTTTACTTAGATGTTGTGTTGAACCTTGGAACCCTCAACAATAGCCTTGTTTAGGATTTTCTATGATAATTGAATTAGTTGCTTGTAGATTCCTAGCTTTTCTTTCTCTAATTGAGCATCAAAATAACTAAGGTAATGAGCTTTAAATGCATGAGTGTCTTTTTATCTGAGGCTAGTAAGCTTTGAAAAGCAACTCTAAGTGTTCCAGAAGAGGAGCGGCTAAGACTGAATCTTCCTTTTGCTTCAAGGATACTTTGTCAGAGTCACGTGCTATGTATAATACTTTGAAAGTTTCAATAAGCATATCTTGTATCTAGGCTATCCATTTTCTTCTTCCACTTATTTCTGATTTTCTCTTTTATCTATTTCCAATTCAAATTCTTCCTTTTCTTCTCATTGTCTCTTAATAGCTCATTATCTAAGGATTGAGGTGGAGAGACTTCTTTTTCCAAATTCTCAACACTCTCTAGGTTCTTTGCCTGAGCTCATGTAGTACCTTGATGAGGGTTTGCCCTTCTGAATCGCTACCACCTCTAATGATCTCCACCATCTTCAGTGGTGTATATGTAGATTTCTATGGTGCTTGTGTGGGCAATCTTTAATAATATGTTCCTTTTTCCAATCCTCATAGTGGGCTTCAAATTTTCAAGTGGATGTTTTAGACAGCGTAGGAGAGTCTGTCACGAGATGTTCACTTAGTAGCATGGACCTCTAAGAAAAATTCTATGAGAATTTGAATCCCCAAAATGCAACAAAAGACACAATGGATCCTCCAAGAAAAAATCATTGTTTAACTGACTATGCAAAATACTAGTGTGTAATGTACAGATGAATTAGAGATGATCTTGACCTAAAATGGAGATAATCAAAATATAATATAAATAAGATGCTCTTTCTAAAAAATAATCATACTGATGCATGGAGTTGAAAGAAAAGTTGAACAAAGTTACATGAAAATTGTCTATGGCTATTGGCAAGTTTCTACAATCTCTATATATGTGGAGAGGTAATCTAAAAAGTGCTTATAAAATACTAATAGCTCACTTGTAAGTGATAGATTTGTGTAATAGACTCCTAATACTCCACTTTTGGGATCATTATGTATGCATCTACAAGATCTCTTTATATAGCAAAGGAAAATAGTCTAACTCATCAATCAATCTTCCCTAAGTTTCTCCTATCTTAACATCATGCACTTCCCTTGTTCCATTATATCAACTTTTTTGAAATGCAGCCTTTACTTTACACAACAAAGGAAAATACTTTACTTTGAGTCCTTGCACTAAAATATGTGAGATGAAATCATGATAACTACCATCATCATGTAAGATATCAACAATCCTATCATTAATAGTACCTTGCATGCAAAGTACAAAATGAATAGAGATTTTGTTATCCAAGGTACTTAAGTCCTTTCCAATGCTTCCTCTGTCCAAACAAGATGAGCCTCTTTGTGAATTTCCTCCACATTGTGCATTTGGGCTGCAATACGTTTTGTAGTGAGAGATTGTAATCTTCTTTTTGCTTTAAGATGTTCAAGTTTTCCACAATTTGAGCAAATGATACATGGTCTCTTCTGTTGAGCCTCCACGATCAAACTTTGAAGGGTAGAAGGTTTTATAGGTTGGGGGGATCAGGCTATGGGTGTTGTTGAGAAGTTGGAATGAGGATCCCATGGAAAAAATAGGATAAGAAGAGGTAGTAAAATTGAACTCCAAAGGAAAAATGGGCTTGATGAGAGGTTGTCGTTGACATGGTTGTTTGAAAAGAATTGACATGTTAATATATTGAAACTCTTCCTCTGCATGGTGAGAAAAAATAATAGCTTCATAAAAATTCATGGGCCATAGTGTATGGAGCTTGCTTGGATCCCCATCTCCAAACCATCTTTTTACTTTCTTTGTAAACTATTTTTGAAAACTATCTCAAGCATAAAAACATGTAATAGACATTGCCAAAATCGCTTAGTGTAAGTAGTAATAGTATCACCCTCCTTCCATTTGAAAGTGGTATGCAAGAGAATAAGGATTACGACCACCACCATGTGCTAGAGAGATGACTCTCCTCCCAATCAAATGCCTCTAGATATAGCTCTCTCCAGGGGACTGCCTTCTTGAGTAGGTGGATACTAACCATCCATGTGTCGGCCATATAACTGCATGAGCGCCAAATGTCCTAGATAACTCGAGTTAACTCAAGTGGATGCTTCTAGAAGGTTCTAGATCTCTTTGGGAAAAATACTCTCCCCATGTCTCCCATAGGGATTGAACCCAAGACCTCCTCCTTCAAAAATTGTCCAACTTAGGACACTTGTCTCAAAGACTTGAGCTAAAAGCTCTTGGGGATTGTCAATCTGTT
Source organism: Ceratopteris richardii (assembly GCA_020310875.1). Lineage (NCBI taxonomy): Eukaryota > Viridiplantae > Streptophyta > Polypodiopsida > Polypodiales > Pteridaceae > Ceratopteris > Ceratopteris richardii. The sequence continues at coordinate 24,351,666 of CM035442.1, forward strand.
GAGCAATTCCTAACTTCTCTATTCTAGAGTATACTAGACTCTAGAAAATCATTTATGCTATAACTTGAAGCAAACTCAAATAAATAAGTCCACTTAGACTTATTATCTTTTGAAGATTGAAAAGTTTCTTGTACACAACATCTATCTATTTAGTTATCTAGTTCTAACCGGCTAACCTACTCTTTTACAAAAGGAATTAGATACCATATCTGAGCCAATTCCAAAAGATTTGGAAAGCAGAAAGAAATAACTAAAACATTGTACAACCAATTCATTCTTCGAATACACGAAAACTTGCTATGAGTCAAAGTCTAGATGACCAAGGACTTTAACTTCTCAAAGATCTGTTTCAACATGGTAATGAAGTATTTTTTCTATCTTTAAGAGAAATCATCTAGATTCTCAAAAAAGTTTCAAAGCAAATCAAAAACATCATCCAACCACAAGATACTAGTGTGGTATCCAACATCAGTGTGTCGACCCACTGAAGTTCTATTGATGAGTTTCATATTCAAATAATGCTTCACTTGACAAGTCACATTCAGTCTTTCTGAATCCTTACTAGGAATGCGACTCTTGTGCATTTCTTTGAGTCAAAAGAGTGAATTTACCAAGTAACACTAGGAACTTGGTGGTTGACTTAGTCAATCAAATCCTTGGTTGAAAAGATTAACTCAAAATCAAAGTCCAAATTTTTTTAGAAATTTATGAAATATTTTCGAATTAACAACACTTTATCTTGAAGTGTTTCAAGAAGATCTTGGAAGTTACTTACTTCATATCTTCGATTTCCTTGATCTTGAAGTTATCTTGAAGTATCGTGAGATACTACTTTCATCCTTCTTGAATAAAACTCCTTCTTTGAAGTCTTAATTCTCTTGAGGATGAAAATTAACTTCAAGATCCAAACTAGGACTAAAAGATAATTATCATCCCACGGTCCAATGTCCCATACCATCTTTCGTACATCAATATGAGTATAAAATCTGGTATCCCATACCACCCTATTTTATATTCATATTAATGTGTGGGTGATTGTAGCTCAGTGATGAGTAGCACCTCCTTTAATGTCAATCCGGGAAGACAAGAGGATGGTATGAAGACCTCGAGCAAGTGAAGGCACAAGTGCGTGAGTGAGAAGCACACCAACATGCACACACATACACACACACGCGCACACACGGTAAGACAAAGAGTGAGAAGCAATGGAGTTCTTAGATTACTTTCAAAAAGCTCATAGAAGTTCAATTCAGTTACAAGCTAACCTCAAAAATGAGCTCTTTAGCTCTATTTATAGTTTTTGACTAGGTTTTGGCCATGTCCAGACCTAGTGTCCGGCCTAGTTAAAAATTATGTTCTCTACCCTATTTGGAGGTTCAAACGAAGTCTAAAAAAATGTGAAAACTGACAGGTAGGTACTTCTAAAGCTCCTCAAGCTCAAGGACTCCTTGGCTTGCACAAAATGGAGCTACAAAATTATGAAATGGTATTTACAATGATTGTTAGTGATAAGAATCACTGTTGTAAAGATGTTGATTTGGAAAAATTTGAAGGGTCTATCTGCCAGATTTGCGTCGACTGCTCTGTCTACTTAATCCTTCACCTCGCTCTGACTCTCTCCGTTGGCTTCCTTGTCTAGTCATTCCTTGGGTGCCCATACTGCTCTCAACACCCCCCCCTCTCTCGCGTCTGTCGTCTCTAACAGACTCTTGTTGCTGGGAGTGTTGGATGTAATAGTCCACCACATGAGTGGCAAGTTGATGTTCCTGTATGCGTAGTCCTTTGGCCAAATCTGTCATCATGCGATCCCAATCAATTGGTCCTGGAATGTCCGGATGTGGCAGACGTAACTGATCTGCATGGATGGCTTGTTCTACTGCGAATAGATGTAGCAAATGTGTTGGTCTGGGAATGAAAATTTTTGAATGATATTCCTAGAATCCCGTAGAGAACATTTCCTCAAATGTCTGCTTGAAGCATGCAGGTAAGTACTTTATTCATGCATGCCAGGCAAAGATTATAGTGACCGAGGGAGTCTGGCTCATGTCGTAGACTAAATCCTTGTTACCTTGAGAGAATCCAGGGGCAGAGATGTATGGAGCTTGTACCTTCCGAAAGGTTTTGAAGACATTGGTCATGAGCTCGAATATTTTCATACACATTTTCGCTGCTATGTCGGGTACATTATTTAGACGAGTAGACCAGTGTCGAATTGTTGATATCATGTAGGCTACGGTTGGGGTCCCTCGAGGCGGAGCAAAATATGGATAGTTAACCCAAGCCGAGCATTCTTTATTGTTGCGTACCTTGATTGCAAATGCTTGCCAGGATCTGCGACGTACCATTGGGCAATAACATGGATTATACTTGATATACAGTGGCATGGTTGCCCATGTGCTCATCATCTCAGGGTAATTGGTTAGTAGACGTGCACGCCAATTGGGTTGGAAGATCGAGCCAGCACAGGCATCTGCCGGTAAGTCCGCTGGCTCAAATTGAGTGGCGAATGTGGGCTCCTTCCCTGTATGCCTTCTAACTTCTGCATTATAATCATGTAGCAAGACAAAGTAAGGCATGTATTGCGTCTCTGATGTTGTGATCAAGCGTTGGTGGGATAGGTTCTGAAAGTAAGAAGATCGAAGGACAGTTTCTTCCAGATTTGTGAGAGATTGAATTTGCACGACAACGCGATCATCATGTGTCTTTCCTACTTTCTCGATCCTTTTGACCCAATCTGGAACTCCAATTTCTAAAGTGTCTTGTCCTTCTTCTGTTACCCGACCTCCGGGTGTGGGCATCGGCTCGTACGGCTCTTCATAGCTATCATCGACAAGGATTTCCACAACTGTTTCAGGTTCTGGTTCTTCAGTTGGCGAGGGTGGTCTTTCATATGGTAAGAGGCGTGCTTGGAGTTCTGCCACCTGTTTCCGGAGGGTTTCTACTTCTTCTATAGAGTGTTGCAAGATTATCGGCTCCTGTTGAGCTGTGGGGGCACTCGCTATCTACTTCTTTAGATCCGCACATTCAACCTCTAACTTTTCATATGACTCCAAGAAATTTTCATGCTCTTCAAGTAAGATGCAAATGTCTTCTGATGGGACTGCTCTATACTTGGTAGGGCTAATGGTTGCTCCTACAGTTCCTTCCATAGCCGCTTCAAAGTTGTCTTGGTTTTGTTGTTGAAGCCTCTTGTTCTCTTCTAGTGCTGCTGCCATATGCTTCCTTAATAGTCCAAGATTGCGTAAGTTTGTAGCATTGGATATCATTTGGGACTCGAGCATACCTTCCAGTTCCTTCACTGCTTGATCATCCACTGTTGAGGTTTTCGATTCCAATTCTGTGTCAGCCTGTTGTAAGGTGGTATGTTCTACTAGAAGCGTTTGGTAATCATCTTCGAGAGTGTTGACTCTAGCTTGTAGACGCTGAGATTTTTCTTGGAGGGCAATTCGTTCTTCCAATTGATGGTATTCTTGTTGTAGTTGATGTGCACACTGAAGTAAGGTATTGAACATGCTATTTACATTATGAGATGCAAGGGGAAAAGTTTGGGAGGCAGGGGAGGTGGGAATGGGAAGGGAGGTAGTGAATGCTGTGTCTACTAATGATGTGTTGAGTGGTGAGGTGGGGGGTAGTGGAGGGGGAGAGGGTGGAATTGTGGGGAGAGGTGCTGTGGTGGGTGAAATGTCCATTGGGTCAGACAGAGTGGTGTGTACTGGGGCTACCATGTAGGTTGGTATGGTAGGTGAAGTGAGTGTGGTGTTCGTGTAGATTGATGTCGTTGCGAACATCGGGGGAATGTGCCTCTGAAATACTGGAGTGCTGATGGACTGCGCCACGAAGGATGGTTGTTGGGATGGTGCGGTTAGGTAGAATGAGGTGTAGGGGACAGATGGGAAGGGAGGGTCATGGAATGGAGGTATCCGTATTGGGGGGTAGGCTGGGAAACACAGAGTGCCTTCTGTGGGTGCGGGGTTTCCAACCACACTTGGAATTATGGGATGGCCAATTATGGGTTCGGAGGATAGAAGGGTTGAAGTGTACAAGGGATTGATGATGAAGGAGAAGAGGGTGTCTTGTGAGGTGGGTTCTTGAAATGAGAATGATGTGAATGAGGTTGGGTTATAAGTGAAGGTAGAGGTGATGACTGCCGTTTCTTCCATGGTGGGAGGTGGTGGTGGGGGTGGAGAAGGTGGTGATGGGGGGCGCTGGGGTAAGATGGGTGATGTCTGAATGAAGGTTTCAGCAGAGAGGTCAATGGTGGTGGTGGGGGTAGCTGTGGCTTCAATGGTTACTTCTTGTTCTGTGACGGGCATCCTGATAGTCTTACCTGCTCGTGGTAATGTGTCGACCCTGCGTTTGTCATACTTCACGGACTGGCGGACTGCAGTGTGGACAGCCTCGGGAACTCCTAAAGATTCTGACACTAATTTGAGGGTGTCAATGAAATGTTGATCCACCCCATCATCTGATAGCATTTCTTGCATCAAAGCTTGGCGTGACACAAGAGAGAGTTGATGCCTTTCTTGTACTGCTTTGATTGTGTCGTATAACCTTTGTAGTTGAGCTGTATATGCAGGTGCACCTACAAGTTCTGACACATCTTGTTGCTCATCTTGATGCTCTTGATCATAATCCTCCTCATCTTCCTCATGTCCTTCATCTTCATCATCCTCTTCATCCACTTCAACTGTGGTGACAGGTACTTGGGAGGCTGTCGCCTGCGGTTGAACATTCTCCACTTGTTGTGCCTCTTCTGCCTCCAGCTCCACGTCCTGTAACAATTGTTCAAAGTCTTCATTCGTGAGTTCTTCCAAGGGTGCACCACTAGGAAATTCAAGATCGGTTGGGACTGGAGGAAATATCAAGTTAGGCCCATCGGTGCTGCGTCTTGGAAGTCGTAGTGTGAAAGGCCGAACTCTTCGGGGTGGAGGGGTAACATCCGGTGTTAGGGTGGCTCCACGTGGTTGAGCACAAGGGACTTGGACAGTTCCTCTCATCTTCTTAGAAGGGGGTCCAGTGGACGTCTTGCCTTTGAACTGCTCCACTCGATTCCACATCAGAGCTCGTTGAATAGGGATGTCGTAAGCCAAACATCTATAAATGATTCGAGTCAGAGCACAACATCCATATAGAACATGCTTCCGCGGCCATCGTTTGTGAGCTAGGTGTATCTGATCAATTATCCAGTGGGGTAAGTTGATGGTGAGGCTCTGTGTCTCTACCAGATACAAACTAAACCATATTTTTTTGGGCAGCATGGTGAATCTATCTTGGGCAGGAAAAGCAAAGTGTTGCATGCACATGCGAAGGTGAATTGCAATATTAGGCGTCATGGACACCATGTCCTTGAGTTTGGTGAGGCTTCGATTCTTCATGTAATAGGGTCTCCTTCTCTGTAGGAATATGCATTCCGCGCATATCTAGGGCCTCTCTCACCAAGTTGTTGGATAACCTAAACCTTTTGAGCTCATTTCCTTTTGTTAGAGATGGGATTACAAATGAGCTTGCACCTTTTGGGTTCTTGTTTGGAGTCAAGGTGTTGATGAGATAGTAGCATCACATGAAGTCAGGCTTTGGGAGCCGTGCACTGAAATATGCATCCAATCCTGCCTTCTCCCATACCGAACGTAGACCTTCTGCATTTTGTAACTTCTCGAATTCTCTTGTAAAGAAATGGTATTTACCTTGCTTCCCATTGAAGTCCAACTCTGATTCCCATAGGTATGATCCCTCTCCCAAGGGTCCTGCAACTTCACTAAACCAGTGGGAAGTGTTTCCTACGGGCATGGTATGGCCACTGGGAGGGTCTGCTATAGGTATGATTTTGATGGCCTGCAATTCTTCTGGTCTTTCATTTGTCTCAGGCAAAACGGGTAAACTATCTAAGTCCACCACTTGCTGGCTCATTTCTATTTGAGAGCTAGTTCCTGCTGCCTCAGCCATGTTGAAAAATTCGCAGCCGGTTCTGTGAGAATATATGAATAAATGTTAACATTGCAATGGACACAAAAATGACACTGTGTCCTCGTTACAACATTAACATGAGCTTTTAGTGATAAATCAGTCAGTGAGTGAGTGCACGGTGCTTGTGTGTGTAGTTAGGAATTGGGTAGACCTAGGAGCTAAGTGGAATGATGTAGTGTGAGAGTGATGTAGTTAGTAGGTGGGCATGGATGTACACCTGGGGTCCGGGGGTTTATTACAAGTTTTAGGCTGCTAAATGCAGTGGATGGGTTTTGATCTTGATTTTGTGGATCTGGAGAGTTTGATAGGAGTATCTGCTTGAAAATGAGGCTTTTTAGGGACCCATTTACAAGTGATTTTACTTGTGCTCATGGAAGAATATGTGTTCGTGCGTGATGTGTAAGAATGGGCATCGGATGTTCGAGTGAGTGAAACGTGTTGTACCGGGTGTGGCCTTGGTGTAGCTATTTGAGCCCGCAAGCAAGCTTTAGGCACCCAGATTTGTCGTGATTGTGGGCTGGCCTTCATCGACTTCTTGGGTATCCAAATAGACTTTACTTTCGCAGAAGAATTTATGAAAGACTTCTTATTAGTATCGTGTTGTTGACTACTAATAAGAGGTTTTGGTCGTGGGGTTGGCCTGGTCGCAACAGGGTGTTCGCCTTTCCGCATCCATACTTGTTTCAACGGCTGAAACAATCTGCTTTGCTCCTTTTTTTGGCCTCCAGTATAGGTAGTACTCTGCTCCTTTTGTACTTGAACTGCCTTTGGTTGCTGCCTCCTTCTGGCCTTTGGAAAAGAAGGGAGTGCCATCTTCTCCTTGACTCCGTTGTTGAGACAAGCCTCTTTCTGCATCATACAGTTTTGGACAAGAATAGCATTGTCAACTTCAGGTGCGCCCCTGGAAGGACCAAGAGTTTGTGCTTTACCTAGTTCCTTGAGTGCCTCATTTTCCAATTCAGCTGTAATTCGGCTATGATTTACCCATACCTGAAGAAGTCCACTTCTTAGGTTTAGGTTGACTGCATGATCATAGATCCAGTCTTGGCCCAAGACAAGAGGCTCAGTGAGGTCCTCATCTTGACACACTAGTACCTTGACTATCATTACTTCGTCTTGAATATAGAGGGGAAGTTCCACCTCGCCCATGCAAGGGGTTTCCACACTTCCCAATCCTATGAGATAGGCTTCTATAGGATTGACAATTAATTTCAACTCATGACAGTAAGACAATTTAACAGCACTAGTGGCTGCCCCTAAGTCAATCAAGGCTCTTAGAGTCCTTGCACCCTTTCCTTGTCCTATATCTAAGGTTATAAAAGGATGTCGATCTATTATCCTATGGGAGCTGATATCTGAAACTTCACACATAGCCACATGATATCCTTGATCTGCATATGCATCTGTCCTAGGTTGCTCTCTACCCTGTCTTCTCAACTTCATTCTCCGGATGCGTTCCAATGCTTCTGCTTGAGCTTCTTCGCGAATTCGTTTTTCTTCTTCTTTGCATTTCTTAGCAATGTTGAGTCGACTTATCATCTCTTCCGTCAGAGGTTCCTGATATAACTTGACTCTGCACCCGCTTATATAGCTAGGAAGAACATCACCTTCTAGAGTAGCGAGTTGAACTGCTCCATTGGTTGAGATCCTATTAATGATCATGGGTCCGTAGCCTCTTTTCTCTAGTTTTCTCGCATGTTGTTTCAAAGTGTAGACTAGTACTAGGTCACCTGCCTTCAAACCTTTATCCTTAACGTGGGCATCAAAGTATGCCTTCTGTCGTTTCTTAGCTGCATATATTCCTGCAGCCGCCCTCAGTCTTGTTTCTCCTAATCGTTCAAGGTCAAAAAGTCTAGAGGAGAGTTCATGACCCGTCCATTCATGCTCTTGTGCTACTTTCAATGTAGGTATTAAGAAGTCCAACGGTAGCACTACGTTTTGGCCAAATACCATCTGAAAGGGGGTGGCTTGGAGTACCATTTTGTAGGCGACTCGGTATGCCCAAACATCATGGTGTAGCTGTTTGTCCCAATGAGAGCGTTTATTATTCACTAATTTCGTCAGTACATTGCACAGAATCTTGTTTGTGCTTTCGGCTTGCCCATTAGCTTGTGGGTGGTAGGGGGCAGATTTCTTATGAACCACCAAGAATTCTTGGAGCAGATTTTCAATCACTTCATTCAAGAAGTGAGTGCCTCTATCACTTACTAGCTCTATAGGTAGCCCGTATCTTGTGAATACATTCTCAAACAAGAATTTAGCAGTTGTCTGAGCATCGTTCTTTGTCGTAGCTTTTACCTCTACCCATTTGGTTAGATAGTCCGTGGCAACAATGATATACTCAACATGGGAACCCTTAGCTGGGGGATTAATAGGACCAACAAAGTCTATTCCCCACTTAGAGAATGCTCGTACGCCCATCGTGGGTTTCAGTGGCATCTCATCTTTGCGTATAGGATACTGAGTTCGTTGACAGACATCACATCGTTTCACATAGGTATGTGCATCCATGTGAAGGGTCGGCCACCAAAAGCCCGCAAATAGTATTGCCTTGATCACCCGATCTGGTCCAAAGTGTCCTCCTGCTACACCTTGGTGAGCAGTTTCCAAGATCTTGAGATATTCACTTTCATGGACACATAGTCTCAGGTAACCATCTTTACCACGCTTGTATAGATTATCACCAATGAGTGAGTAATCTTGGGCTTCTTGTTCTAAACTCCTTTTCCTAGCCAGAGTTATGTCTGGAGGGAATGTTTTCGTTCTCAGGAGGGATACTGGTGGTTCGCTCCAATCTGGCACTATGGACACTTGATAAAGAGTGGCATGTTCCACAGGTGGTTTAGTGCAGCAGATTGGGCATTCTTTGCACATTCTATGGACATCAACTTCCATGGTTGGCCAATGCACTCCTAGTCTCCTCAGGGTTTGTAGGGTTCGTTGCTTTGAGTAGTGTTGCTCTAATGCACCTACATGTGCTAATTGCAACCATTTAGCGTACTCATCCTCTTCCACACAACAAGCCAAGATTCCTTGATCTGTGTGCTTGTACATACTTCCTGCCATGATGTGATACTTTGGGATTTCACTACCTCTCTATCATGTGTGTTTATTACTGGGTGGTTAGGCCCGTATGTCAATACTGGCACTAATGGCAGAGATGGTCTGCTCTCAAGTGAGTCTTCCCTTTCCTTACCACAACCTCGAAATCATATTCCATTAGTAAGAGAAACCATCTTACTAATCTGCCTGTATTACATGGTTTGTTTACAAGATACAGTAGAGCTTGGTGATCAGTAAAAAATTTAAACTTATTTGCAAGCAAATAGTGTCTAAACTTTTTAACCGCATACACCATGCCTAATCCTTCTCGTTCGGTGGTTGTATAGTTCCGTTCAGCAGCATTCAATTGTCTACTAGCATAGGCAATTGGGAGATCCATATTACCTTCACTCGTAGGTTGTGCAAGTACACATCCAATAGCATAATTGGAGGCATCCACATGAACATGGAATGGCTTGTTCCAATCTGGTGTGGTCAAGATTGGTGCTGAACATAATCTTCGTTTAAGCTCCTGGAAGGAATTCTCACATTCATTAGTCCACTCAAAGTTAGTCAAAAGTCCATACAGAGGCTTTGCTATGATGGCATACATGTGTATAAACCGTCGGTAATAACCACAATGCCCCATGAAAGCTTGTACTTCCTTGACATTCTTTGGCCTAGGTAACTCGGCTATGGCTCTCACTTTCTCTTCATCAGTGGATATGCCATTCTTTGACACTATGTGGCCTAGAATCTTGCCTTGTCTGACCATAAAAATGCACTTTTCTGGGTTCAGGCAGACTTGATATTCTCTACATTTGTCAAAGATTTGTTTGAGTTCAGGAATATGGGTTTGTCTAATGTTGCAATGAGCACAAAGATCATCAACATAGACTTCTAAGTTCTACCTCAGGAACTCTTTAAATACATGGCACATCAGCCTCTGGAAGGTAGCTGGTGCATTGGTAAGCCCAAATGGCATTACTCTAAAGGCAAAAATGCCCCATTCAGTGGCAAAAGCCGTCTTATGCTGATCTTCTGGAGCTATGGCTACTTGATTGTAGCCCGAAAATCCATCAAGGAAGCTGTACACTTCCTTGCCTGCTACTCTTTCTAGGAGATGTTCTTTGATAGGAAGCGGATAGTTATCTCGAATTGTGGCTGCATTGACCTTCTTCAAGTTAATGCATACACGCAGCTTTCCATTTTACTTGGGCACCACTACGATGGGGGATACCCACTCAATATGCTCAATTTCATAGATGAATCCAGCTTCAACCAGTCTATCTATCTCTTCCTTGATCTTGGCCGCATAGTTGTCATTGTATGTGTATGGCTTTTGCTTAGAGGGCCTAGCATCTGAGGTCATGGGGATAGTGTGTGAGCATATGTCTGGATCAACACCCTTCAAATCCTTGTAACTCCAAGCGAATACATCTCTGTACTCTCTTAGCAAGGCTATTAGCTCTTGTTCTTCCTCTTCTGTCAGGTCATGGCCTATGTCCGTGCATCTTTCTTCTCCTTCCTTGACAGCTACAACTACTTTCTTCGTGGTTTCTTTGTTATCATAGGCCTCCCCCGATTGCGCCTCTCGTTTAGGCTTTATAATCATGACTCTCTCGCCATCTATCTCATACTTCTTAAAATTTTCCAGGACCTCAAACAAAGATTCTTCCTCTTCTGGTGTGACTTCTTTCTTCTTCCTTTTCTTTCCTTCTTCCTTTGGGGTTACATGTGTGGCTAGCCTTACATCATTTGTAAGCTCTCCATGCCTCTAGAGTTGAAATTCTACTTCATAGAAGTATTCTTCATCTGATGCAAAAGGTGGGTCCATGATGATTGACTCCAGATCGGAGTCACTTGCATCCTCAAATGCATCAGGGCTAGGTTCACACTCTTCTAACACTGCCTCTCCCATGATTGGCTCTATGGAGAAGACGGAAATGTCATAGCCATCTTCATGACAGTGTGGTGTCCATTGTTCTTCATTGATGGCTACATCCATTGTTGCTAGGATTTCTGCCCAGCCGTGGGGTTCAAATTCTTCGTCAGGAAAGAATACAGGTGCATAGGCTGGGTCTTGGATTGATCTATGTGTTTCTTTTGCACCTATTTCTCTGGCTTTTTCTCTCTTCTCTTCTTCTACTGCTACTTTGCACATCCATAAGTGGGTGTCTTCATGCACCCATGAGGATCCTGATCCTATGGAATGCACCAATTCTGTATCATCTTTGGCTCTATGGATGGGATTCCATTGGATAGGAGGGACATCTCTATGAGAGTAATCTTTGAGATTGACTTTGGTCGTAACACCTAAATGTTGCAAGTACAAGGAATTGGTTCCCCAGTCCTGTACTACTTGCAACTGTCGCATAAAGGGTCGTCCCAAGATCATTTCATAGGCATGATTTTTGCTAAAATCACATATAGCAAATGTATGCTCGAACTCAACACCACATGTGGTGAGAGTTATTCCTTCTAACAGCCCTAAGGGTCGCTCTATGTGACCATCAGCCATTTGCAATTTCATCCTCGTGGGTCTGAGTGCTGGCTTGCCCCAACGCTTCCATAGGGAAGTGGTAGCAATTGCAACTCCTGCGCCTGAGTCTAGAATGGCCTTGGTGGTGTATCCTTGATGGGTGATAGGAAGATATGTGTTTCCCTCTTCGCCCTCACTCATGTCTCCTATCTTGTCCAAATGTATTTCTGGCACTGTTCTCTGGGATCCTACCTGGGAACGAGGTTTTGCTATCTCTGGTACTTGTTTGGCTACATGTTTCCATAGCTCTGGCCTTACTTTGAGTAGCTCTTCTAAGGTGAGGTTGCACTGTACTTTAGTGTTTTTCACTACCTCTGTGTTCCTAGGTATGACTGAGTCCTCATTTCGTACCATGACCATGGGTGCTCTCATACAAGTAGACTTAGCTTCCCATGGGCCTGTGAAGTGGGTTAATTCTTGTAGAGAGTTAGACTCAAAGTCTAATCTTTCTTGAGAGTGGGTGCTCTCCTGCTCCTCATAAATGGATGGGATGTCTTGTGGGAATTGGTCGTGTGCATCATCCACAAGTTCAATGGGAGGAGAGACTTCACTTTCTTTAGCCCATTTGTCTTCTTGAATCTCGCGTAGAAATTCTGGTGTGAACCGACTCATAGAAGATGATGTGTCTGGCTCCGTAGAGTTAGGCACATAGGCTTCCTGGGCAGGAAGACCTGCCCTTTCACTTGCCTTGTCCTTGTGTTGAGAGGCGGGTTCCTTTTCTGATTGTGCAATTAGCTTCTCTATTCTTTCTTACAATCCATCAAAGTGCAACTGTGTCTTCGCTGAACTAGAGATGTTAAATAGGCGACTGGCTTCAAACATGGTCTGAGCCAGCTCCACCATCTTCGCACAAATTTTGGTTCATTCAAGCTCTAGTTCTGCTCTAGGGTAACACTTTTCATGATCAGTTACGTTTGGCCCTTCTTGGATTCTGGCCTGATATGCTTTAAGCATCATATTAAGGTCCTCGGGAGTGGGATCTGCTAGGACTGATCCTACTCTTGGGGGTGGTGGAATAGTGTGAGGTGGGTTGGAAGGTGGCGGGTTGGATGGAGATGGGAATGGTGGTGGTGGGGTAGTGTGAGAGGGAGTTTGAGATGTGAGTTCAGTTATCCTGACCTTTGTTTCTCTCAGGCTTTCCTCGAGTTCACTCATCTTTTTTGCCCATTGCGTTTTCATTCTGTCACGGCTATCTCTCCACGCTCTAGTCCTCTTCTTTGTCATGCTCTCCGTTTCACTAACATCTGGGCTCTTTTCCTGGCCTACGCTTTGGTTCTGTTGCAAGGCTTGGGCTCTAGTGATTACTTGTACTGGTGCAGTGGAAGTCACACTCCCTGTGGAGTCTACAACTAACCCAATAACGTTGATAGGAGTGATTTTTGGCATATTATTGGGGTTCTTTAGGCAATCTCGTAAGAGATGTTCCTTTCCACACTCTTGACAAAAGCCTTGGATCGTCACTGATTGGGGTTGTGTAGGTGCAGGTATGGGGCAATCACGAATGAGGTGATCTCCCTGACATCTGTAGCATGGTCCTCTAGGGAATGGGGGTCTTACTTGCCTAGGTTGAGGTCTAGGGTTGGGGTTTGCATACATGACGTTTGTGTAATCTGACTCCCAACTAGGTTCATTCGGCTCTTCATTATAGTAGGACTCACCATGTTCAGGAGACTGCATGTAGTAGGCCTGGGGGCTATCAACATGTGTAGAGTCAAAGCTATGGTCACTGGGATCACTTTTTGAAAGCAATGGGGTTACTGGCACTATAGCTCTATTCAAATTCTCTTCTGCAGCTGCATACTTTACCGGAATTACGTTAGCTGGAGCAGGGGGTTGTTGAGCTAACACAGGCTGAGGCCTTTGTTGGTTTTGGTAGGGTTGCTGATAAGGTTGTTGTGGCCTGCCATATGGCTGTGGAGGGTATTGGTTCTGGTATCTTCCCTGCGGTGGATAGGGTTGAGGGTAAGTTTGCCTAACCGCTTGCTTATTGTATGGGCAGTCTTGTGCGGTGTGATTTGTGTATCTTCATTCTATGGTGCAGTACTGGCTACTAGGATTCACTTGGGGTTGAGCCATAATGGGACATACATTTGCCATATGGTCACCTCCACAAGTATAGCATCTTTTCACAGGGGCAAACCTTGGGGATTTGTTTGCTACAGACACCTAGTTTTTGAGCTACTTTCTCTGCTAATTCCTCAATAGATGTGGATTGCGTGGAAGAGAGGCTAGAAGAACTATCAATATCTTTGTAGATTTTTGAAAGCTCTAATTCCTCCCCTAGGTTATCCTCGATGTCAATGCACATGCGTACACACTCTTCTATAGTCCTAGGGTCCTTCAGATACACATATGACCTCAATTTGGTACTTAGCAATCCATCCAAGAATAAAGCCACTTGCTTAGCTGGTGTGGGTAGCTCCAAAACAGGGCATCTTTCAAGGTATTGCCTAAATCTTCTTCCTGCAAGTCTCACAGTTTCTTGAGGGGTTTGCTTGAAGCTGTGAATCATCGAGGAAGTGTTATGTCTTATGCCACTTTTAGAGAATTCGATAATGAATGCCTCTAGAAGTTGGTCTATGCTCCTGAATTGCCTCTCGTTTAGTGGCTGAAACCATGTCAGGGCAGTGTTCCTAAGGGTTAGACCAAAGGCATTGTACTGCGTGAACAGATCTTCCACTTGTTTAGCTCTCAAGACTTGCCTGAACTCAGCCACATGATCGTAGGGATCTCCAGTGCCATCGAAGTAGTTTTTCATGGACTTAACTAGTTGGGTCGGTCTCAGGGTCCTCGTGTGCTCTCTTGGTCTTGGTAGAGGGAATTCATCCACATTTCTTTGGTTCCCTGGGGCTCTATGTCCCTCAAGTTCCACTCTATTTGTTTCTGTTCTCGTTCTTCCTCTTCCCAAGGAGTTGGCAAAGCTTACTTCTGGCCTATCTCTACTTCTATCTCTTTGAGTTCCATGAGCTTGGGATGTTCCAGCTCCAGGGTGACCGAAGGACACGTTCGATCTTGGTTGGGGGAAAATGAATTCACCTTTCCAAGTGTAAGCATGCCTATCATGTTTCGTAACCACAAAGATCCTCTCTGAAGCGTGATCTAAGTAGGTCACTCTGCCTGGGCTATCTGGATCTTTAAACTCATAGATCATGATTGTTCCTATATCATTTGGCCGATCAGATTTATACCTCCAAAAGGCTTCGTCAGTCTCTCGGTTCAGAAGCAGATCTATGCTCTTGTTGTCCTGGGGAACCCACTCGAGATTGAGGATTTTAGTAAGAACAGATTTCCCTCGAGGGGTCCTAGGCTCCCCTCCTATGTTCCCTTGTTCTAGGTCATCTATGTCCGTCTTAGGGATCACATTCCCGAATTCATCTGTCGTCTCCGGGTGACTAGTGACCACGTATATGGTTCCCTCTTTATCAAGGTATGCACCATTTTCAAACTTGACAGCAGGGTGCTCTAGCCCAATAGATTGGTCTGGGTTTTTGATTTGGACCACGGATCTTCCTAGGCCGTCCTCATAGATGCTAGCACCTAATCGGTTGGTCCTAAGGTATTCCAGCTGCGTCTTGTACGGGCCTTCTACCCTGTGCAAGTATGGCACTCCTAAACTTCCCGTAGGTCGGTCCATGCCTTGAGACATCTCTGATTCACTAGTCTCAGAGCTAGGGTAGTATGAGTGGTGGCTCAACTGCTGGGCCCAAGACCTAGCAGTGTGGTTGACACTAGCCTCTGAAGACCTAAGACTTTGTCTATCTCTCCCTAGATGTCGCCCTGATCTAAGGTTCATAAGCCTAATTGAATAGCCCAAATTTGCCCAAGTACAACCTCGTTGCTGAGTTCTTTTGTATCAGTTACTTGATTCTTTTTAGTGGTTACCGTGTTTATGCTCTTGTCAGAAATCACGTCATCAGGAATATTTGAGTTAATTTTTGCACTGTAAGTTGATCGTTCCACATTAGATTCTTTCCTTTAAGGTTATCGCATCACGAAGAGATTATGTTTAATCTTGAACTTGAGTGCATAGGTAGTCTTCAACTTGATTGATGCCTATCGTTGCCCTGACTTACTCCTAGCACTTCCCGCACTTAGCCTAAGCTACGAATTGATAGAGGGTGTTGATGATTTTCCAACCTTGAGTTTCTTTCCTTGTGTTGTTGCCCTGGTGTGCCCAGGACGCGTGTTCCCAAGCTTGCACTTACTCTTGCTTAGAATGCCCTCAAGTGCTCTTACTGGACCTGTAAAAGTCCCACGGTTAGCTCAATACTTAGATTCAAATGACACAATAGACCACTTTCATGCATGTAACTCACAGACCAAATTATCCTTTGCCTTTATGGAAAACAATCCCAAGAATCCCCGCGAGCTTTCCAACAAAACAAGAATCACAGTAAACGGATTTCGTATGAGAAAGTTATGTCAGTTCAGGCTTCAGGGATTAAAATAGGGTTCAAACAGGCTATCAAGCAAATAGGATTTCTCAAGTTATTTTCTTATGGCCTCCTTATGTGCTCTAGAGTGAAATGTTCATGCCCAAGATTAGCCAAAATCCTCAGATTAAAAAACCCTAAAAAATTGGCCGAAATTGGCTGTCAATCTCGATCGACTGTGCTGTCAATCGCGATGGACAGGGCTATCCGTCGTGGCCTGTCAATCGCGATGGACTCGTATCAATCGCGATGGACTGGTGTCAATCGCGATGGACGGGTGTCAGTCGCGATGGACAGGTATCAATCGCGATGGTTAGGTGTCAGTCGCGATGGACAGGTATCAGTCGTGATGGTTAGGTGTCAGTCGTGATTTTTTTGTCAATCGCGATGGACAGGGCTGTCCATCGTGGCCTGTCAATCGCGATGGACTGGTGTCAATCGCGATGGTCAGGTGTCAGTCACGATGGACTGGCTGTCCGTCGCGATGGATAGTGTCAATCGCGATTGATGCTATCAATCGCGATGGACAGAGAAAATGCAATTTTTTTTGAAATTTTTGTGGATTTGTGAAGTGCAAGGTCTCTAGTCTACTATGGTGCACTCAATTTTACCAAAAGATGAAGTTTTCTGTCAATTGCGATTGATAGAAACTCGCGACACAGAGACAGTTCTGCACATTTCCATACTTGCGCAGCGTGCTGGGGATGATGGGATAGCCAATACCTGCAAGCAAACTCAAGAAACATGCAAAAAATAGCACACAACAGTTCGCTCTCTCGCTCTCTCTCACAAATGAAATGAGGGAAATGAAAGGAGGAAGGAGATATAGTAAAAAAACTGAAATTTTTGCGATGATGGAGATGGACGTGGAAGATGATGATGATGATGATGATGATGAAGTGAGGACGAGAAAGATAAGGAAAAGTAAAGAAATTACCTACAACGCCAACGTCACAACTCTACGTCGTACCATCACACGCTCGTCCTCAAAGCTCGATCCCCAGCAACGGCGCCAAAATTTGGTGTAGCTCAGTGATGAGTAGCACCTCCTTTAATGTCAATCCGGGAAGACAAGAGGATGGTATGAAGACCTCGAGCAAGTGAAGGCACAAGTGCGTGAGTGAGAAGCACACCAACATGCACACACATACACACACACGCGCACACACGGTAAGACAAAGAGTGAGAAGCAATGGAGTTCTTAGATTACTTTCAAAAAGCTCATAGAAGTTCAATTCAGTTACAAGCTAACCTCAAAAATGAGCTCTTTAGCTCTATTTATAGTTTTTGACTAGGTTTTGGCCATGTCCAGACCTAGTGTCTGGCCTAGTTAAAAATTAGGTTCTCTACCCTATTTGGAGGTTCAAACAAAGTCTAAAAAATGTGAAAACTCACAGGTAGGTACTTCTAAAGCTCCTCAAGCTCAAGGACTCCTTGGCTTGAACAAAATGGAGCTACAAAATTATGAAATGGTATTTACAATGATTGTTAGTGATGAGAATCATTGTTGTAAAGATGTTGATTTGGAAAAATTTGAAGGGCCTATCTGCCAGATTTGCGTCGACTGCTCTGTCTACTTAATCCTTCACCTCGCTCTGACTCTCTCCGCTGGCTTCCTTGTCTAGTCAGTCCTTGGGTGCCCATATTGCTCTCAACAGTGATATTTATCCTAAAGTCAAAACATATCTTAATAGAGAACCTTCTTGCTTCAATTCTTAACAAAAATTTTGAAGTTTCAGGCATTATCTCTAACTAGATATTCTAGGTTTTGATTCCTTCACATGATCGTCTCACAATCATGTGCTTAGCCTTGGAAACTTGAAAACCTCTTGACAGAATATCGATTCTTCTTTGCTTGAGTTTTCAAATGAAAACCAATCAAAATTCCGAGTACTTGAATTTTCACAAATTCAAGTTCAATTGGTTTATCCTTGACCAATTTGTAGTGACAAGAGCTTTTAACTTCTTATCTTTAGATTCCTTTCTTTATTGATGCTTTAGGTACCTTAAGTCTTAAGCATCTGCTCATGCTCTTTGGATTTGTACCAAAATCCCTTTAAGGATGAATGCATAGTGGTTGCAACTTGAAGTGGATATGATGCAGGGGGACGGGAAAGGGAATGGGAAGAGTGGATGCAGTGGAAGATGTCTCTCTGGATGGAAGTGATATTGGTGGAGGGGGGGATTCGGGATTGTGGGACTATGGGGGGTGGGGGTGGTGCAATGAGTAGAGGTGAAATGTTCAGGGGGTCGGACATGCTGATGTGTGAGGCATCAATTGTGAATACTGATACTATGGTGGCAACGCATAGTGGTGAGCATGTGGTGCTTAACAAAAATTGAGATGACATAAAAGTTGGTCAATTACCAAGTGCTAAATAAGAAAGTCTTTCTTGACTCTGTAAAGACGTATCCCACCATGAAGGATGTGTTGGTTGTTGATGGAATAGAGAAGCAAAATGAGACATGATTGGAAAGGGGTGGTGGTGTTTGTTGGGGAGTGGAGCAAAAGAAGGTTGGACAGGAGAGGAGAATCATGTGGTTTGTTGTGTAATGGCTGTTGGAGAATTCCTCTCCTAATCGCAACGAAAAGTGTAGAAGACCTTCTCAGGATGAAGACTCTTGCCAACAGCAGAACCTTCAAATGAAAACTGGTACCAACTGAAATATCCAATGAACTTGAAACTTTGGTCCCTCAAACTAGACACCTAGAGCTTTCAAATGAGATATCAAACACTCAATTTGGAGTAGATTTGAGTTGTCAACTATTTGATTCAAAACAGACTACCTGTCCACTCAGTTAGGCTGAAAACTGGACTTCACTAAAACCTGAATAACTCAGAGAGCATAAAGAATTTCATAAAACTGTTCTAGGAAGAGGAAGTACTCAAGATAAGCTTTCCAACGAATGTTTAAACACTAAATTTGGATACATATGTTGAGAGATATGACTCTCACAAGTAGACTACCCAAAAATGGGTGTGCGGCTGGACATAGCTGAAAATTGGACTTCACTAAAACCTGAATAACTCAGAGAGCATAAAGAATTTCATAAAGCTGTTCTAGACAGAGGAAGTACTCAAGATGAGCTTTCCAACAAATGTTTAAACACTAAATTTGGATACATATGTTGAGAGATATGACTCTCACAAGTAGACTACCCAAAAATGGGTGTGCGGCTGGACACACTCTATGAGAGTGAACTGAACGAAATGACTCAAACCAAATGAAGTAGATACAAGGGGGCTTCCACGCCTTCTTGCTCTCCCATTGAGTGTCCTCCCTTGCTTCTTTTATAGCCAAGTGACCAAAAACTCTCATGATGAGTTTGAGAGCTCTTCTCCATCATTTCTCCACTACTTTGGACAGCCACTCCTCTTACAATTCAGATTTTGGATTTGATTCTCTTTTGAATGATTCTCTTTTGGCCTCCACTACTTGCTGAAGTAAATGCTTCTATTTTTCATTTTTGTATTTTCCTTCTACTTGAAGAAAATCCTTTTTGCAAAAATATATACGAGCTTACTTCTTTATTTTTAACACTCCCCCTCAAGCTCACATGTGAGTTTGCACCTTCAACCATATCTTGTAAGTTGATGTCGTCCTTGAACCTCTTGAGCTTAGAAGCATCGAGGGACTTTGTAAGCATGTCTGCAACCTGGTCATTAGTTCCAATGAACTTTATATCCACATCCTTGCTCAAAACTTTTTCTCGAACATAATGATAATGCACTTCTATGTGCTTGCTTCGTGCATGAAACATTGGATTGTTTGTCAAGTGAATGCTTGACATGTTGTCACCATAAATTGGAATGGTCTCCACCTGCACATCAAGATCAGCCAAGAGCTTCTTAATCCACATAGCTTCACAAGTTGCAAAGGCTAAACCTCTATATTCAGCTTCTGTAGATGATAGTGCAACAATAGGTTGCTTCTTTGAGCTCCATGTGATAGGTTTGCTACCTATCATGAACACATAACCTGAAGTGGATCTTCTATCCTCCTTGGAACCAGCCCAATCAGCATCACTGAAGCCCTTTACCTGCAATTCTTCATCATATCTATAAAACAATGCATGATTGACAGTGTGCTTCACATATCTTAGCACTCGTTTGGCTGAATTTAAATGTTCACTTGTTGGAGCTTGCATAAATTGAGAAAGAACTCCAACAATATAACACAAATCTAGTCTTGTGATCGTAGCATAGATCAATGAACCTATAATACTCCTGTATGTAGTTACATCATGTAACTTCTCTCCATCATTTGAGCATAGCTTCACATTTGTGTCCATAGGTTGAGTGAGTGGTTTGCATTCACTCATTCCAAATCTGAAAAGAACATCCAATAGGTACTTTCTTTGCATTAAGTAAATGCCATCTTTCCCATAGACTATCTCAATGCCTAAAAAGTATTTCAGCTCACCAAGATCTGAAATTTTAAACTCCTTACCGAGTTTCCTTTTGATCTCTTGTATTCCTGTAACATTACTTCTTGTTATGATGAGATCATCAACGTATATGCAAATATATACCTGCTTGCCTTCTTCTTTCTTCATGTAGAGAGAGGGATCTGCATTACTTGGACTATACCCACACCTTGTGAGGTACTCGACCAATCTTTGATTCCAAGCACGTGGTGCTTGCTTCAGCCCATACAAAGCTTTCTTCAATCTACAAACAAAATTTGGATGCTTTTTGTCTTCAAATCCAATCGGTTGACTCATGTATACCTCTTCTTGGAGTTCACCATTGAGAAAAGCATTTTTTATGTCGAGTTGGTACAATGGCCATCTCCTTGCTGCACTCACTCCAATCAAGGTTCTAATTGTTCCCATCTTTGCAACCGGGCTGAAAGTCTCTTCATAATCGATGCCGTGAGTTTGCTTGAATCCTTTTGCTACTAGTCTAGCTTTATGCCTTGCTAGAGAGCCGTCAGCATTTCTCTTTATTTTAAACACCCATTTATTTGGAACAATCTTCATACCTTCAGCCTTTGGAACTAGCTCCCATGTGTGATTGTCCTTGAGAGCTTTCATCTCTTCTTGCATAGCTTCTTGCCATTCTTTTTGTGTACATGCTTCTTCATATGCATCCGGTTCTTTATCTTTGACCACCTGTGTCATATATGCAAAATGTTTTGCAATAAAACTATCATAGCTTAGCCTTTCAATTGGATACCTTGCTCTTGAAGACCTCCTTTCATTTCCTTTTGAACATTGCTTCTTCAATCGGTTCAACTTTACCTTCGGTGTGATCACCTCTTCATACTCTTCTTCACTTGTATTTGAATCACTATTTTGGGCAGCACTTTCGGCTTTAGATCTTTCATAAGCTGATGTTGGTGATGAGGAATGACTCCTTAGCCTCCCCTTCCATGTTGAGCTTTCTCCAAGTGATGTAGAAGCTTCTGGACCTGACATTTGAGTGCTTGTTTGCTGAAATTCTTCTTGGACAGCACCTTCATCATCTTCGCAATCTTCTTCAAGAGTCTTCTCTTTCCCTTTGTCTCCAAACCATGGTCTTAGCTCATCAAATACCACATCTCGTGAGACTCGTAGCTCCTTTGTCACCGGATTGTAGCACCTATATCCCTTTTGCTCCGATGAATATCCAATAAAAATACATTTTTCGGACTTTGCCTCCATCTTTGTCCTTAGTTCTTGAGGGATGTGAACATAACACACACATCCAAAAACTTTGAGATGTGTAAGGTCAGGCTTCTTACCGGAATAAACCTCCTCGGGAGTTAGATTATGCACTCCAGCCGTTGTGCACTTGTTCATCAAATAAACGGCCGTACTAGTTGCTTCAGCCCAATAGTTTAGTGGCATCTTCATCTCGTTGAGCATGCATCTTGCAACTTCTGTGATATGTCGATTTTTCCTTTCAGCTATTCCATTTTGTTGAGGTGTGTACCTACATGTAAATTGTCTCTTGATTCCATTTTCATAAAGAAAGTCTGAAAATTCTTTAGAGAAATATTCTCCTCCTCCATCGGACCTCAAGGTCTTTATGTAGCGTCCTGTTTCCTTTTCTACCTGTGCTTTAAATCTCTTGAACATGGAGAACACATCTGATTTTTGTTTTATGCAAAACATCCATACTTTCCTTGAATGATCATCAATAAAAGTGACAAAATATCTATTACCAGCCACTGATGGTTGTTGTGATGGTCCCCATACATCCGTGTGTATCAAGTCAAGGACATTCCTTGCCACATAGTTGCTTTTCTTGAATGGTTGTCGAGTTTGCTTTCCTAGTTGGCATGCTTCACAAAACTCATGTAGTCCGGCATCATTGAATCTTGGAAGACCTCTTACCACTTCATGGTTGCTCATGTCCTTGAGCTTGGGAATGTTGATATGTCCAAACCTTTTGTGCCACAAATCGATTTCAGCTATCCTCTTGTTTCCAAACTGAATATACATCACCTTTCCATGCGGTTGTTGAATGTCCAAAGTGAACATCCTTCCTTCTTTCCTTCCTTGAGCAATGACCTTGAATCCTTCTTTTGGATTCTTTATAAAGCAGCCTTTTTCATTGAAGATAACATGATATCCTTTCTCTACCATTTGTCCTACTGAAATCAAATTCTTTGCAATAGTAGGAACATGAAGAACATCAGCCAATACCTTCTTGTCTCCAAGCTTGATATCTCCAACATGCTCAATTGCGTGTTGAGTTTCATCGCCGGTCTCTACACATCCTTTTCCACTTGGAGCTTGTAGCTTTGTGAACAAATCTCCTTGGCATGTCATATGGTTGTTGCAACCTGAATCTATGAACCATTTTTGGTCATCACTTCTCGAGTTGTTGTAGTCATGCTTCATGGCAAGCATGGTTTGCTTGTCTCCTTCACTTGATGTACTCGCATAGTTATTTTGGCTCCTTTGGTTGCCTCCATTCAGCCTTCCATTCTTTTGCCAACAATCATTTGCATAATGTCCTAGTTTACCACAATGATAACATGTTATACCTTTATGAGGATTGTATGAACCTCGACCTCTTCCTCTATTTCTTCCTCGACCTCTTCCATGTGTGTTGTCATTTGAGTTGTCCTTGTTGTCGTCCGAGTTGTGTTGGCTGAAATTTGTATTGTTGTAGCTTCTTCCTCTTCCTCTCGAGCCTCCTCTTGAGTTCCTTCCTCTACCTCTTCTTGCATATAACATTTGACTATGGCTGTCCTTACCTTTGTTGCCTTCTCCTTGTTGAGCAACCTCTTCAGCCACAAGATTTGGTATAATCTCGTCGAATGTTGGTAGAGGATCTCTATAAAGGATGTTTGTGATGAGGGGCTTCCACTTTTCTTCACTCCTCAAGCCATTGAGGGCTATTTGGACGATGTCTTCCTCTTCTATCTTGCATCCAACTGATGCTAGTTGATCTCGAAGCTCCTTAATCCTCAATGTATACTCACTAATGCTTTGGTTTGAGCTTTTCTTCATGTTGTTGAGCTTGTTCTTGAGTTGCATCCTCCGAGACCTTGTTGAGGTAGCATACACCTTCTCCAATGCTTCCCAAACTTCTTTGGCTGTTTCTAAGCTTTGCACATGACCAATCATAGTGTTAGAAATAACTTGTGAGATGAGGAACATCACCCTTCGATTCCTCTCTTCCCAATCAGCAAATTGTCTCCTTTATGCCGGAGTAATGTTGGGATCTTCAAGGTCTACCGGTTGTGGATCATCTCCACTAACTAAACCCCATAAACCTTTACCTTTAAGGTAATTTATCATTCTATACCTCCAAGACTGAAAATTGTCTTTGTCTAACTTCTCAACTTGTTGTCCTAAATCAGCCATTGAAAACTTCCAAGATTGAAGTTTACCTCAAGTATGTTGTGGCGCTCTCTCTTGAATTCACGAAGCTCCCCCTTGATTTGTAGCTTTCCCTTTGCTTCAGTTCAGTTCCAATGCTTTGCCTCTTCAAACTCCAATGCTCTGATACCAAATGTTGGAGAATTCCTCTCCTAATCGCAGCGAAAAGTGTAGAAGACCTTCTCAGGATGAAGACTCTTGCCAACAGCAGAACCTTCAAATGAAAACTGGTACCAACTGAAATATCCAATGAACTTGAAACTTTTGTCACTCAAACTAGACACCTAGAGCTTTCAAATGAGATATCAAACACTCAATTTGGAGTAGATTTGAGTTGTCAACTATTTGATTCAAAACAGACTACCTGTCCACTCAGTTAGGCTGAAAACTGGACTTCACTAAAACCTGAATAACTCAGAGAGCATAAATAATTTCATAAAACTGTTCTAGGAAGAGGAAGTACTCAAGATAAGCTTTCCAACGAATGTTTAAACACTAAATTTGGATACATATGTTGAGAGATATGACTCTCACAAGTAGACTACCCAAAAATGGGTGTGCGGCTGGACATAGCTGAAAATTGGACTTCACTAAAACCTGAATAACTCAGAGACCATAAAGAATTTCAGAAAACTATTCTAGACAGAGGAAGTACTCAAGATAAGCTTTCCAACGAATGTTTAAACACTAAATTTGGATACATATGTTGAGAGATATGACTCTCACAAGTAGACTACCCAAAAATGGGTGTGCGGCTGGACACACTCTATGAGAGTGAACTGAACGAAATGACTCAAACCAAATGAAGTAGATACAAGGGGACTTCCACGCCTTCTTGCTCTCCCATTGAGTGTCCTTCCTTGCTTCTTTTATAGCCAAGTGACCAAAAACTCTCATGATGAGTTTGAGAGCTCTTCTCCATCATTTCTCCACTACTTTGGACAGCCACTCCTCTTACAATTCAAATTTTGGATTTGATTCTCTTTTGAATGATTCTCTTTTGGCCTCCACTACTTGCTGAAGTAAATGCTTCTATTTTTCATTTTTGTATTTTCCTTCTACTTGAAGAAAATCCTTTTTGCAAAAATATATACGAGCTTACTTCTTTATTTTTAACAATGGCAAGCGATGGTGGTCAAAGAAATGATGACTCACTCAGATAACAAACTTGAGGGTTCAGACATACTACTAGTAGTATACAATGGCTTATCGTGCAAGGAGAAAAGTTGGGTATTTGAAATTGGACTATATAATAAAAAACTAGGGTTGGTTATCAAGGTGGTTACTTGATCTGTAGCTATTTGTACATTTGTAGTAGTGATGGGAGTGGTTTTGTGTATTCTAATGTTAGTTATTGGAGGGGGTTCAAGGGTTCTTATAGGTGATGCAATAGGGAGGGGTGAATGGGAAGGAGTTTGAATTGTGGTTTCTATGGGGACGGTTTGTAGAATGGTCAAGGGTACATAAGAGATTGGATCCGATGTAGCAATAGTTGTAGATGTCACAAGTGTTTGTATATTCTTACCTCATCTATGGAGCATTCTAACTTGTTGTTCATCGTATTTTACACCTGGTTTCTTCAGCATGTGTTTAATTCCTTCGAGTACTCCAACTATCTTAGATAGTGCACACACAAAGAATTAATAAATTGTTGGTCCACATTGTCTACCCCCAATAAGTTTTCCATGGTGACTTGACTTCATTGCTCAGATAGTTGTTGACATGCTTGAATATCTTTCATTGACCTTCTTAATCTTTTGAGAGTTACAGTGTATGCAAGATCTCCTTCTTCTTCTTCATCATTTTTTTGCCTCTCCTCTTCTTCCAACCATGCAGAATGTTGTTCTTCATCCCACTGAACATGGCATTCTTCAGTGTGTTGTCTTTCCTTATGTCTTCCTGATTGCCATTCTTACTCATACTCCATTTTTTATCCAAAATCTTTGTCTCTCAATGGGACTCCTTGAAGTATTTGCTCAAAGTCGAATGTGTACATATCTTTAAGGCCTTTAGCTATTAAAAACTCAAAGTTAGGTGGAAGGGTTGGAGCCGATGGTTGTGGTATGGTGGCCACACTAGTGTTGGTTGTTGCTTGAGCTCCAAAGGGTCTGAGGAGTCAAATTGTAAATGAAGGAACAGTTGGTTCCCCTATTGGAAATACTTCGGGTGTAGCGATTATGCCTCACACCTTATATGTTAAGCGTGCTAATGATGTGCTTCTGATTATTGTTGTCTACATTGATGACATGCTGCTCACTGGTCCTATTGAGGAGCATATTGTTGGTTTTAAGTATGATTTGCATGCCTCATTTGAAATGTCTGATTGGGGGCATTTTCATCACTATTTGGGCATTGAGTTTATGCAAGTTGATGGGGGAATGTCTTTGTGTCAAACAAAATATATTGACACATTATTGGAGTGTTTTGGCCTTGAAGAATGTAAGACTATTGCCACTCCTATAGAGACAGGTTTACGATTGAGTCTTCATGATGCTAGAGATGCATTTGATGTTTTTCTCTATCAACAAGTTGTTGGATGCTTGATTTACTTATGCATTATAAGGCCACATATTCAATTTGTTGTCTCATAGATGAGCAGGCTTATGCATTGCCTAGGTGTTAAGCATTGGCAGGCGGTTAAGTGCATCTTTTGCTACTTGAGTGGTACTCAGCTACTTGGATTGTTTTATCCCAAGGGGGATCACTATCGCTAGATTTGCATGCTTTTTTGAAAGTGATTGGGTTGGTAGCTCATGCATATGTTGGCTGAGCAAGAAGCAGCCTACTCTGGCCACTTCCAGTTGTGAGGTTGAGTATAGGGTAGCTTTCACAGTGATTGTTGAGTGTGTGTAGCTCAGATGCCTTATGGCTAATTTGGGTGTTGGTCACTCTTCTGCTACCACCATCTTCACTAACACTCAGAGTGCATTGGCAGTTGTGAGGAAACCCTATGTTCCATGCTCGCACTAAGCACATTGAGGTGCATTATCATTATGTTAGGGAGAGGTTCTCTGTTGGAGAGATCATCTTGGCATATGTGCCCATACAGGAGAACATTGTAGACCTTTTCACAAAGGCTCTTTTTAGGGAGAAGTTTGAAGCTTTCCGCAAAGAGTTGGGCTTACTTCCTTTTGTGGATTGATTCCACATAGCTTGCCACTTCCTTATACATGAGTGCTAGCTCCTTGTTCACCACATCACTCCCAGGCAGGATTTGTTGATATATTTAGGTAGTGAGGTGTGTGAACACAATAGGACCGCCAGGGCACTTTTTTCCCTCTTTTGGAGGTTTTTTCCCACGTTTTGTATGTATACCTATTGCCCTAACGGTCTACTTATCTTTGTACATTCTAGTGGTAATACATTCAGCATTGTGTGTTGTGCTCCAAGCTTCTTCTTCTTCCTTGTGCTATTCGTGTGCTTTTGCAAACATCTAACTCCAACAATATTGAGCACATACACACTATGTATGCTTCTGTCGATACTGCTTATGTACGTCCATGTGGTCATTGATATAGCAGTTATGTTTTTGCATAAAGCCTTTTATGTTTGATAAAGAGGTTCATGGTGAGGTTTTCTTAACTAGGAGACACTAAGATGTTGGCATCTCTTTGGTGATGCAGGTGGAAGACTTACCCAGCCTCGCCATAGGAGATGTATGATAGTTGTTCATATGTGATGGATAAGCCTAGTTGGCTTCTTTCAGGTAACTAATTGTATGCAATGGAGTCAATGATTCACTATGCAAGTAAACATGTCAGTACTTGCAATTTTATCAGATTTTGACATTTATCATATGCTCATTTTGCAAAGGATACTCTGGCAAATTTTTTCCCGATCTTTGGTTTTATCAACTATATAGTGGTCAATTTACTCCTTGATATACTTACTGGTGTGAGCACATTTACTTTCACATACTCCTTTTGGTTGGTCGTTACGGTTCATTAATTCATTTTTCTAGGAAGAATGATGAATTCTCTCCCAAAATTTGACACTTGGCCATCTTTCTTTGAGCCTTAGTGGGGTTTGGACTTTTCTAGCTCCATTATCATTCTATTCAGTTCTTTATCATCATGCCATCAGAGATCTCAAGCACATTTGGTGGATCAGGGTTTAGTGCTAGTGTTCCAAGGAGGACTTATAACTTGCAGGGTAAAGACCATTTTGGGATCTGAGAATTTGACGACACAAACTTTGCTCTATGGAAGAATCAAATTAAAGATGTGTTGACTCAGAGGAGGCAATGGAAGCCAATAAATGGAATCTCAAAGAAGCCGACTAACATGGATGAAGATGATTGGGATGATTTCGATGAAATGGCTACGTCTACCATTCGATTGCATGAGGCAAATAATTTTTACTTTACACTATTGGACTATGAAAGTGCAAAGGAGCTTTGGAAGAATTTATGCAATACATATGAAAAAGAGATGACATCAAATAAAGTGTATCTAATGAGAAAGTTATATAACCTTTGCATGAAGGACACATATAGTGTTTCTGCTCTTTTAAATGAGTTTGATGCTATATTCTCCTAGTTACAAGCTCAAAAAATGGATATGGATAATGAAATGAAAGCAGTCTTGTTGTTATGCACCTTGGCATCATCATAAGATACATTTTGCACATCTATTAGCAATAGTGCACCTAGTGGTAAACTGTTCTATGATGAAATATGTGGAGCACTCTTGAGTGAGGAGTTTGGTAGAGAATCTATGGTTGGCGGTGAGAGCGGAGATGCATATAATGTTCATGATTATTACCAAGGAAAGATCAACAATGTGGTAGGAGCAAGAACAAAGAAAGGAATGGTCAACAGAATAAGAGTAGAAGTAAATCAAGGAAGAGGGATATAGAATGCCATTACTATCATAAGAAAGGACACATGAAGAAAGATTGTTATGCATTAAAGAATGCTAAAGGTAAAGAATGCTGAAGATTGAAGAAATTAATGCTATCTGTGATGATGGTGATGTGTTGGCACTTGATAGTATTGTGCCAAATAAGGCTCTTATGGTTGATTCTCTTTCCCACACATGGCTGGTAGATTCTGGTGCTTCTTTCCATGTGACACCACATAGAGACTGGCTCTCTAATTATGCAACAAAGTCTCTTGGTACCGTGAGACTTGGTGACTGTTACCAGTGTCATGTTGTGGGGATTGGAGATGTGGTTGTGTAGTTCATTGATTGTTCAAACTTTACTATTCATAATGTATGCCATGTACCTCAATTATCATGCAGTTTGATGTCAATTAGTCAAGTTGATGACCTTGGTTACAAAGTGGTCTTCTATGGTCAGTCCTTTCACATATCAAAGGGCAATATGCTTATCACAAAAGGAAGAAAAGTTGGCTCACTTTATCATTTATTTGTATCACAGAAAGAACAGTTGTTTGCTCTTACTGAAGAGCCCATGGCTTGTGTTTGGCATGGCCATTTGGGCCATATATCATGTAGTGGAATGGAAAATCTTTCTTGTTAAGGCTACTTACATGTGTTATCTTTCTCTGATTTTTCATTTTGTGAGCATTGTCAATATGGAAAGAAAAGTAGGAATGTGCACAAAATGCACATTGACTCTTCAATTCAGCCTTTAAATCTCGTTCATATAGATGTGTGTGGTCCTATGCCCACAAGGTCATTAGGGGGTTCTCTTTATTTTGTCACTTTCATATATGATGCTACTAGAAAAGTTTGGGTATCAAAGAAAAGGATGAGGTATTCCCTACTTTCAAAAAATGGCTCACATGAATTCAGCCTTTTTTGTTCGTTTAGAGGACTTTGTAGAGAGTTTACAACTCCTTATACCCTAGCACAAAATGGTGCAGTTGAAGGGATGAATAGAACTATCTAGGATAGTGTAGTTTCTATGCTACATCATGCAAACATTTCACAAGGCTTTTGGGCAGAAGTAGTATTGATTGTAGTTCACGTGATTAACCTTTCACCTAGTATTGCCAAAGGTCTGAAAGTGGCACAAAAATTATGGATAAGGAAGCCACCATATTATGATCATCTTCGAGTTTTTTTTTGTGAAGCATATGTTCATATACCCAAGAATCTTAGACAAAAGTTGGACCATAAGTCAAAGAAATGCATTTTTCTTGGATATGGTTGAGAAGGAAAATTTTGATATTACTTGTGGGCTCTTGAAACATGATTAGTAATAAAAAGTAGTGATGTCATTTTCAATGAGCCTAAAAATGCATAAACAACCCATTAAGTAGGTTGAAGTGAGAAGAGTGATGTTGTAGGATACTAGTCCTCTAGTTAGCATGCATAAAAATGTTGCACATAGGGATGTTCAAGAGAATGTCTGATCAGATCAGTCTAGAAATGTTCGTGTTCAGCAACCATTAAGATGCTCTACACGTTCCTCACATCCACCTGATAGATATGGTCCACATTTGGATTTTGTTATGATAATAGATGTTGGTGCGCGTTCTCGCTACAAAGAGGCTATGCAGACAACAGATCATCTCAAGTGGGAGCGTGCCATAAAGAGTGGTACTTGGGATTCTATTCATAAGAAATGTACTTGGGATTTAGTACCTTTGCCAAAGGGCATGAAAGCTTTACCATGTAAATGGGTATATAAGCTAAAATTCACATCAGGTAGTGCTTCTCTAAAGTATCAAGCAGGACTTGTTGCAAAGGGTTTTAAGCAACAACATGGTGTTGATTTCGAGAAAATCTTCTCTCTAGTGGCCAAGATGACTGCCCTGCACATGTTGCTTGGATTCGTTGCAATGGAGGACTTAGAGCTAGTCCAAATGGATGTGAAAACTACTTTCTTACATGGAGATATTACATATGAGATGTATATGGAGCAACCGGAGGGTTATGTAGTTCTTGGCAAAGAAAGTCTAGTTTGTAAGATCAAGAAGAGTTTATATGGACTTAAACACTCCCCTAGACAATGGTACCAAAATTTTCATGCTTTTATGAAGTCTCAAACTATTCTCAAAGCAACGAGGATCATTGTGTGTACACAAAGAGATGCGCAAATGGTAGCTTGATATGCTTGATACTTTATGTCGATAATATGTTGACTGTTGGGAAGTCCTCTTATGAATTATCAATTCTCAAAAAGAAGTTGAGCAAGACATTTGATATGAAGGATTTGGGGGATGGCAAACATATTCTTGGCATGCACATTACTTGTGATAGGAGTAAAAGATTCATATATTTATCTCCAAGTGAGGACATATCTAAAGTACTTCACAGGTTTAATATGCAAGGTGGAAAGGCATTGAGTACACCTTTACCCACATATGTGAAATTGAGCAAGGATGATTGCCCCAAATCAGATGAGGAAAAGGAATTCATGACCAAAATTCCTTATCAGTCTGCTATTGGTAGCCTCATGTATGCTATGGTAGCTACAAGACCAAACATTGCATTTGCAGTGGGAGTTGTGAGCAAATATATGACTAATCCTAGCAAGAAACATTGGGAAGTGGTCAAGATGGTTTTGAGATATTTGAGTGGCACAAAGGACAAGTGTCTATGCTTAGGTAGAGGGAAAGCATCCATTATTGGTTACATAGATTTTGACTATGCTTGTTGTGTAGACAATTGTAAGTCTACATCAGGGTACATTTTTCATTTTGCTAGAGGTGCTATCTCTTGGAGATCTCATATTCAAGCATGTACAACTGTTTCCACCACAAAGGCAAAGTATGTTGCAAAAAGTGAGGCATGTAAGAAAGCATTGTGACTTTCGATCTTGATTGTGATATTGGTCTACCTCAACATGTACCTCATTTGCTCAGTGATAGTGAGAGTGCCAATGCTTTTGATAAGAATCCAGTCTATCATGCAAAGACCAAGGACATTGAGGTGAGGCATCACTTCATTAGAGATTGCTTAGCCACTGAGCACATTATTCTTGAGACGGTTCATACTCGAGATAATGTTGCAGATGCTTTGACTAAAACTCTGCCATAGGTTAGCTTTTGACACTATTGTCACTTGATGGAGGTTACTTGATTCATGATCTTACATAGTCACTTGTATAATATGTTACATGGCCATCAAGTGGGAGGTATAGTTTGTATACTTACACTCAGCTATTCTTTATCATTCTTCATTTTTTCTCCCATAGTTACTTTGGTCATATTGGCCTTTAGTGGGAGATTGTTATCGTTAGTGTCCATGTGAAAGGCCAAATGGCCACTGGACACTTTTGTATATGTTCTTTAATAAAACATATAATGGCCTCCTCAACCGTAGATGGTAAGTTTGATTGCATTTGTAACACCTAAGAAGTCTATGTTCATGCTCCAGGTTAATTGTGTTTTTTTGTGTATTCTATAGCCTCTATTGGAGTTAGATGTTTGCGGAAGCACGCGAACAGCACAAGGAAGAAGAAGAAGCTTGGAGCACAACACACAATGCTGAATGTATTACCACTAGAATGTATAAAGATAAGTAGCCCATTAGGGAAATAGGCATATATACAAGACAGGGGAAAAAAACGCCTAAAGAGGGAAAAAAGTGCCCCAGCAATCCTAGAGTGTTCACACACATCACTACCTAAAAATATCAACAAATCCCACCTGGGAGTGATGCAGTGAACAAGGATCTGGCACTCATGTATAAGGAAGTGCCAAGCTATGTGGAATCAATCCACAAACGTAAGTAAGCCCAAAGCTTTGCAGAAAGCTTCAAACTTCTCCCTAGGCAGAGCCTTCATAAAAAGGTGTGCAATGTTCTCCTGCGTGGGCACATATGCCAAGTTAATCTCTCCAGCAGAGAACCTCTCCCTGACATAATGATAATGCACCTCAATGTGCCTAGTGTGAGAATGGAACACACGGTTACTCACAACAACCAATATACTTTGACTGTCAGTGAAGATGGTGGTGGCAAAAGACTAACCAACACCCAAATGAGCCATAAGGTATCTAAGCCACACACACTCAACAGTCGCTGTGAAAGCTACCCTATACTCAGCCTAACAACTGGAAGTGTCCACTGTAGGGTACTTCTTGCTCAACCAAGATATACATGAGCTACCAAGAATGAAGCAAAATCCACTGGTGGACACACAAGTGTCATAGCAACCAACCCAATCACTATTAGAAAAAACATGCAAATTTGGCAGTAGTGATCCCCCCTTGGGATAAAACAATCCAAGTAGCTGGGTACCACTCAAGTAGCGAAAGATGCGCTTAACCGCCTGCCAATGCTTGACACTTGGGCAATGCATAAACTTGCTGATCTGTGAGACAACAAACTGAATATCTGGTCGAGTAATGCATAAGTAAATCAAGCATCCAACAGCCTGCTGATAGAGAACAACATCAAATGCATCTCCAGCATCATGAAGACTCAATTGTAAACCTATCTCGATAGGAGTGGCAATAGGCTTATAGTCTTCAAGGCCAAAATGAGGCAATAATGTGTCAATATATTTTGTTTTGACACAAAGTCATTCCACCATCAACTTGCATAAATTGAATGCCCAAATAGTGATGCAAATGCCCCAAATCAAACATCTCAAATGAGGCATGCAAATCAGCCTTAAAATCAGCAATATGTGTGTCATGAGGACCCGTGACCAACATGTCATCAACATACACCACAATGATTAGAAGCACATCATTAGCACACTTAACATATAAGGTGCTTTGAGTTGGACTATTCTCAAAACCATGTGCAATGAGATCGGCATGTATCTTTTCATACAAAGCATGTGGTGCTTGCTTTAAACCATGTAATGCCTTCTTTAACCTGCACACCTAGTTTTCATGCCCTTTCTGCACAAAGCCATGGGCCTGAAAAACATACACTTCTTCATGCAAGTCACCATTCAAAAATGTTGTTTTATTGTCCAACTAATGTACATTCCAACCATGATGAGCTACAAGTGCACATATGCTACAAACAGTAATCATTCGGCAAGTAGGAGCAAAGGTTTCATCAAAATCAATGCCTCTTTCCTGTGCATAACCCTTTGCAAGAAGCCTAGATTTATACTTGTCAACTGTTCCATCACGTTTACAATTCAGCTTGTATACCCACTTAGTGCCAATGGCCTTCTTGCCAGGAGGCAAGTCACATAAAGACCAAGTACCATTTTTCATGATAACATCATATTCAGATTGCATTGCAACCATCCAATGTTCATAATTTTGTGCTTCATCAAATGCAAGAGGTCCAGTCTCATCACAAAGACTAGAGGCAGCCATAGCATAGCAATCTTATGCAAAAGAGGAACTATGAGAGCCTCACCGAGTATGATATTTTTGCCTCTTCAATATCAGCTCTCTCATCAACAAGTGCATCATGTAAATCTGCATAAAAAATGGAATGATCAACATCATCACATGAAACCTGGAAAGGTTGAGAAGTTGCCTCATTAGGACTAGCACTAGATTGTTCACCTGTAAAAAGAGGTAGCAAAGTATCATACATGTCTTTGGAGCTAACAGATGTCTCCTTAGTAAATGAAAGCAATGGCTGAATAACATCTTCCACAAAAACAACATCATGGCTAACTAGAATGCATTTAGTCTATGGATGATACAGACAATAGCCTTTACTTTTAGAACTATACCCAACAAAAATACATTTTACTGCTTTATCATCCAATTTTCTACGATGTTGTTCAGGCACTAATGCATATGCCATACAACCAAAAACATGCCGATGAGCAATAGATGGCTTGCAACCATGCCAAGCCTCATATTGAGTGATAGACTACAGTGCTTTAGTGGGATACATGTTCAGTACATATGTTGCACACATAACAGCCTCAAGCCAGAAACTATGTGGTAAAGCTTGAATCTTGACCATACACCTCCCCATCTCCATGAGTGACCTGTTCTTTCATTCAACAACTCCATTATGTTGAGGTGTATACGACATTGCACATTGATTTTTTATCCCACGTTCAACCAGAAATGCATTAAAGCTAGAAGACATATGCTCCCCCCTCGATCAGATCGGAGGGTGCCCATTTTACATGCTGATAGATTTTCAGTCAAAACCAAAAACTGTTTGAAGCACATAAACACCTCGGACTTTGCCTTCAATGGATATACCCATGCATGCCTAGAAAAATAATTGATGAAAGTCATGAAGTAAAGATAGTTCCCAAAAGAAGATGTTTGCATAGGACCACAGACATCACTATGTACAAGCTGCAATTTCTGAGTAGCCCGAATGGAACCATCTTTTGGAAAGGAAGAATGCTGCATTTTTTCCAAAATGCAGCTTTCACATACTTGTTTACTGGGTACCTCAAGTTTGGACAAAGAGGACATCATTTCAGATTTTTATAGGCATAGAAAACTAGCAAAATTCAGATGACCAAAGCGTGCATGCCCAAGCTTTGCATTTGACATAGCTTGAGAATCATGTACTGCACATGCCAAATCGTTTACAGATCTTTCATAGTCTATGAGCTTATACAATCCATGACATAAAATGCCAAAAGCAATAATGACGTTGCCATTTGAAAGATCATGAACTGTACATCTGTCATCAACAAATTTCACAACCAAGCCAATCTTGGCTAATGCAGAAACTGATAATATATTTTTCTTGATCCCTGGCATAAAGAAAGCATCTCACAAAGTGAAAGAACTACCATCACCAGTAGTCAAAATGATCTTAACAACTCCCATAACAAGATAGGAGGCGTTGTTGGTGCATGTAATAGTATTCCTTGTAGGGGTAGGCTTGAGTGAAGAGAAGAAATTGTGCTATGAGGTAATATGTTTGGTCACCCCACTATCAAAGTACCAAACATTTGAGTCTACTGCAAACATGCACTGCTCATGAGAAGATGGGTCAAAAGTGAAAACAGAAGTAAACACCCAGTCTTCTTCCTACACAAGATTAGGAGACTCTATTTTTGGTGTAGAGGCCTCTGCAACAACCATTCTGGCCTCTTTCTTCTTTGCCTCTTTAGCAACCAATTTTTGACAGCTCTTGATGACATGATCATTTGCTTTACAATATTTGCAAAACAATTTCTGCTTTTCTTATTTCTTCTCATCTTTGTCTTCCTTCTTTGAATGTGAAGCATTTGCAGGTTTCTGCTTACTAGTAGAAGAGCTCCATTTACCTTTGCCCTTCTGACTAGCCAGGAAAGCTTGATATGCAACATGCATAATAGACCTGTTCTGCCTAGACTAGTCTTCTTGCAACAGAATAAAGACTAACTCCTCAAATGACAAGGCATTTGGATTGCCTTTCATCATCAGGAAGAGTAGGAGCAAAACTCTGATATGAGTCAGGAAGACCATTCAGAACGGTTTGCACAAGTGACTATCTGGTATAACTTCATCAGCAAAAATCAATTGTTATTTCAAATCCTTGATCTTTTTGAGAAACATGTCCATAGAATCACCTTCATTCATGTGCTCACTCTCCAATTATTTTGGGAGGTAAGCAACACGAGCGTCATTCCTAGTCGGGTACAATGTGGTAAGTGTATCCCAAGCATCCTTAGCTGTTCTACAAGAGCGAATGTGGGGAATAATGGCAAGTTTGACAGACAAAGCTATCAATGCATGTGCCTGAGCATCTCTGCCATCCCAAAAAATTTTCTTTGCAGTAGGTGCAACAAAAACAGTAACAAGAATAGGAATCTGCAGAATATCATCATCTTCGACACCATCTCCATTAGCTCTAGCACTTGTATTTGCAGTACATGTATTCGCAGGTGTAATAGGATGTCTTTCAACTGCGCAATATTCCATAGTGCTTTTGCGACCAATACATGATGCATCATATAAGCCCATAATGGGTAGTTCGTACCATCCAAATTATCCTCAATAGCCAACATACGGAATACATCACTGCTTTCAGCCATGGCCGATGACTCAAATACCTTTATGCAAAAAATTGATTGTATCTCAAAATGTTGAACAGAACTACCTAGATAAATTTTGCTAAACATGTTGCAGACTTCCAGATGCTTATATAAGAAAATCAAAACTAATATATACCTTTGGCATAAAAAGATAAAATAGCTTGCACAAGCATTGTGATAGTGTGTTTGGAGGCCGAAAGAAGCTCATATCACGATTTCGACACCACAAAGCGAAGTAGTTTTGATCTTTGAAACAGCTTGAGTATGCTTACCAAATTTTGTGCGATTTTGAGATTGCAACCGGAGAGGTATAGACAACACCCTAGATGAAGCGGTGACCTATTTTGATACCAATTGTTGGAATTAGACATCTGCGGAAGCACATGAACAACACAAGGAAGAAGAAGAAGCTTGGAGCACAACACACAATGCTGAATGTATTACCACTAGAATGTACAAAGAGAAATAGCCCGTTAGGGCAATAGGCTTACATACAAGCCGGGGAAAAAAAACCTCCTAAAGAGGGAAAAAAGTGGCTCGGTAGTCCTAGAGTGTTCACACACATCAGTACCTAAATATATCGACAACCTCTATGCAGAGTACCATGTGCGGTACTTGGCACTCGGTTTTCTACTTCAAGGAATGGGGTATCAATAAGTGAAAATAGGCTAGTAGATAAAGAATATCTCTTGTAAGTGTGAGGTTGTGGGTTAAAATCCTCTGCATGCTAAATAAGGAACTAAGTAAGCTATCTAGGGAAATAAGGAAGCTCTTATTGCAACTCATAAGTTAGAATTGGTTTGCGCATAGCCAATGGTTGCCAACAAAACCAAAGGGAACCAAAGTGAACCAAGAGAACCATAAGTGCCAGAGAATCCAAAGATGCCAAAGTTATGCCATAGTTATATGCTTTGGAGTAAGCCAAAGAAGTAACCGAATGATAATTGAATTGATTAAAAAACTTGATAAACAAACTTGATAAACAAACTTGATAAATGGACTTGATAAACAAACTTGATAAAAAAAGTTGATCAACAAATTTGATAACCGAACCAAACTCAAATAGTGAGCAATGCACAATGAGCACAGGGGATACAATGAGCACAGTGAGCAGAATGAGCACAATGAGCTCATTGAGTACAATGAGTACAATGAGCACAATGAGCACAGTGAGTATAGTGAGAATAGTGTCACAGTGAGCACACTGTCACAATGAGCACAATGTGAGAGGAGCACAATGCAAAGTAACTAATTCAAAAAAAAAAAAAAAAACATACCGACGAACCAAAAACAAATGAACTTAATAAATGAAAACCTAGACCAGACAATCGAGAAGGATGCCAGATTGTGAAGGGATACTATGAATCACAACTGGATGTCGAGAAACCACCTTCGCAGATGCACCTTGGATTTGATACCACTATTGACCGGATCTTACAAACGCACATACATAGAGAATAGTAAAGAAACAAAATCTCACAAAAGTATAAATAGAATAGAAAGAGACAATAGAATTGACACCACATTGGGTACAATCTCCCCCACATACTCTAATGGATGATTCTATCAAAGCATGTGTATTTATAGGTATTTTTCACTATGTCCTGAATACTAGATACATGAGGGTGGTACTTCAAAAAGCATGCGTTTATGAACATTTGCTTTGTTTGAAAAATCATTGTTTTTCAAGTGACCTACTATTTTTACAAAAATGTTGCTTTCTAAAGTGGTCTATTATTTTTACAAAAATTAACTAAAATACTATCTTCTAAATATTCTTTTAAATATCCTTAAAAATATCTGAATAAGTCCACGTGTGCTCATAACCTCATGAGTCTTCACCTGCTAAATCAAAACACAAATCACATTAAAACCCTCAAGACATTAAAATCCATATAACATTCCATTATGCCATAAAGTATAACATTTCCACTCCCTATCGGGAGGCCTTGGTTGAGGAATGCCAGTGTTTTGCACAACTAGAGTAAGGATAGAATGTGTAACACATGAAGGGAAGGAGCTAAAACAAACCCATTGAGAATAAGGACTAGATAAATATGGACAAAACCAACATGATGCAAATAGTGGGCATTAGTATGAAACATGACATGATAGAAACCCCAAGCTAGGATGTGAAAGAGAAGAAGAAATTCTAGCTTGGTTGGAAATAGTAACTCATTTCTGTGCTATGAAATCTCTCTAGATGTGAAAGGGCATGAAGGAAGGCAAGAGACCATACAAGGTTTGGATTAATTGAGCCTATGATAGGTCATGAGAGAGGAAACCGGATGCAAGGTAATGAAACTTAATGAAAAAGATTCTTTTTTTAATCATAAAATTCTGATGGGGTGCATCAAGAAAAGGAAGAACAAAATCATATTCAAAGGACCTACATACAACACTAGGACAAGGTAGAGGAAAGTTTGAAGATGCCAAAGATGAGGAAGAGCCCCTTGACACATTGATGGAATGGAACCCTATCACACAAATTGGGCTAGGAAAAAGAGACAACCCTTTTCCTTTATTGGGGGCCAGATGGTTAAAGAACTACCATGAGTTTCTCTCAAAGGTAACTTCTTTTAGGAAAGCATATGCTGATATATTTTCGTGGAAATACAAGGATTTGGATGGAGTACCCACAAGTTTTGGGGAACATAGGACCCCACTGGTAGAAGGAGCCAAACTAGTAAGGGGTAAAAGTGAGAGGTTGAATCAAAGGCATGTTGAAGCTATTTACCAAGAGATCCATAAAATGGAGGATGTTGGAACTATTATCCCGATGGAGCACTCAAATTAGCTTTCTCGCATGGTCATTGTGACAAAAAAGAATGCTAATAAAACTCAGATATGTGTGGAATTCTAAGCACTCAACAAGTTAATAGTTCCTAATGGTTTCCCTATGCTATTTGTAGAACATGTTATTGACGAAGTGGCTAAACTAGGTAAAGAAAATATCATGGCTGATCATGTGTCTAGAGTTAGCTTAGATAACCAAAACATTGGAGTGCATGATGACTTCATGGATTTTGAACTATTTG
Organism: Ceratopteris richardii; assembly: GCA_020310875.1. NCBI lineage: Eukaryota > Viridiplantae > Streptophyta > Polypodiopsida > Polypodiales > Pteridaceae > Ceratopteris > Ceratopteris richardii. The sequence continues at coordinate 24,391,335 of CM035442.1, forward strand.
CAGTATGTGTTTAGGGGTGGTATGAAGATATCAATGAATTTCTCGGGAAGTATCGTAATAAAGATAACTCTATGCAAAGAAGATGTTGCTCATGAAAAGCGTGTCTTACACCATTATTGAGGGAAAGTTGTACATGCATGGAAAGGATAGTACCCTTAGAAAGTTCATGGAAGAAGAAGAGGAAAAATCCTTAAGATCATGTTGTGTGCACCTCCGCAGCCATATTATGAGTCAAAGAATCCTAGATGTTGGTTTATGGTGGCCAATATTTTTCAGAGATGCAGCAGGAGAGAGCATCATCATGCCATGCATGTCAAAGATGTGGACCCTATAGAGAGTACACACATGGAAGAAAAATGAAAAGAAGATTGTACTCACAAAAGAAAGAGTGTGTGCGACTCAAAATGAGTAGACCATGAAATGGGTAAACTCATGTGGATTAGAAATGAGCTTGCCAAGAGCATGGAGTAGGCTCCTCAAGCTTCTAACCAAGTACAAATGGGGGGAGAGGTCCCTGCACCAACAAGGTCCTCCTTATATAGATTTGGGAGGGGTTCTACATCTCATGTGGGATAACTCCCCTGAAACGAGAATGAATACAATGGTAGAAGCAAATGACAAGGTACCCAAATACAAAAGAGATACAATATAAAATGGAAATAAACTAGAAATGGAGTGCCTCCTAGATACAAAAGAGTGACTGAATGCTGTAAAGGTCCACCAAGCACTAGAGTGGAACTAGAGGTAGAGCCTTTGTGAACATGCCTGCGAGGTGAACATGCCTGCTAGGTTCTCCTGAGAGGTACACTACTCTAGAGAAATCTCTTGAGACAAAGATTCTCAGGGATGACGTGGTATTGGATATCGATGTGCTTCATCCGAGCATGGAACACTGGATTCTTGGTGATGGTCAAGGCTGACTGGCTGTCCCTACAGATCCGTATCGGAGTAACCTGCAAAACACCAATGTCAAATTGTAAACATTGAAGCTAGATGGCCTCACATGTTGCAAAGTTGGATGCTCAGTACTCAGCCTCGCTGGATGATAGAGCAACTATAGGCTACTTCTTACTTGTCCAAGAGATAGGTCGTGAGCCAAGCAAGAATATGTATCAAAAAGTAGACCGTCAAGAGTCAAGATCACCAATGTAATCTGCGTCTAAATATCCAATGAGTTTGATGCCCCCTCTATACCAAAGACCATGATGTTGAGTGGAGGCAAGGTATCGAAGTAGTCTCTGAGCAGCATCCCAATGAGTCTGAGGAGGTTGATGTGAAAATTGATTGAGTATACCAACTGCATAGGCAATATCTCGTCTAGTGTTGGCAAGGTAGAGTAATGAGCCAACAAGCTATCGATAAGTATGCACATCCACAAGTGATGATGAATCCTCCATTGTGAGCTTGATGTTTGGATCGAGTGGTGTAGATACTCAGTGACACTATTCCAAGTTATATCTAGGAAGAAGATCAGACGAGTACTTCTTCTGTGATAGGAATATGCCTTCTTTTGTTTTCCAAAATTACATACTTAAGTAGTGAAGAAGTCCAAGATCTATCATAGAGTACTCAAGGTGAAGCTGTGTAATCATGAAGTAGATGCATTCTTCATGTGAACCTATCAATATCAAGTCATCTACATACAGGATGATGATGGCATCTAAGGACTCCTTTTGATAGATGTAGAGGTTAGCATCAACATTGCTTCTGTGAAATCCTTTAGCTTCAAAGAACTTGTGAAACTTTTCATACCAAGCCCTGGGAGCTTGCTTGAGTCCATAAAGTGCTTTGTGAAGTTTGTATACTTGGTCTTCCTTTCCTTGGATCTTGAATCCTTTAGGTTGTTCAACATATACTTCTTCTTGAAAATTTCCATTGAGGAATGCATGTTTGACATCCACATGGTAAATGGGCCACTTAAAGTGAGCATTTAGTGCTAAGATGATTCCTATGATTGTGAATCTTGCAAGAGGAGCAAAGGTTTCTTCATAGTCAATGCCATGTTGTTGCTTGTATTCCTTAGCTACCAACCTTGCTTTGTACTTATTTAATGTTCCATCTGATTTGTATTTGACCTTGTAGATCCACTTGACTCCTATAACTTGATGATTTGTGGGTTTAGGAACAAGATTCCAAATCTTGTTCTTCTCTATTTCATCCATTTCCACTTGCATAGCTTATTCCCACTCACGTTGTCCTTGAGTTTCTTTGTAGTTAGAAGGTTTTGGGATTTGTTGAATCTAGTGTATCAAGGCATAATTGACATAATGGCTTTGTTCTCACTGTCTCTTATGAATAAGTCTTTGAGATCTTCTTGGTTGACGTGAAGTACTTGCTTTTGAGTTCGGTTTGGAAAAGACTGAGTACCCCTCTATAGTGTAGATGGGTGGACTAAAATTTGTTGTTGGATCCTTGTTGTAGTATGTGGAAGCTTAATTGAATATTACATCCTTAGATATTGTGATGGGGTGCTTTTCAAGATCATATAAGCAATACGGTTTTGATTTCTCACTATACCCTATGAAGACGTACTTCTTAGTCTTGGATTGCAACTTGTTGTGATCTTCTTTTGGCATGTGGACAAATGCTTCACTGCCAAATACTTGAAAGTAATGCACATTAGGCTTTCTTCCATATAGTATGGTTTAAATCATGGCTTGTTGTGCAATGCACTAGTGAAGCCTCGATTAAGTATGTGAATAGCAATATGTACTGCTTCTGCCCAAAACTTGCAGGGTAAGTCTTTGTTATGAAGCATAGTTCTTGCCATTTCCATCACACTCCCGATCTTTCTCTCAGCTACTCCATTCTGGGATGGAGTGTGAGGTTGAGTAACTTTTCTTTTTATCCCTTTTTGTTTGACAAAGTTTTCAAAGTTGTGATTTATGAATTCACCACCTCCATCTAATCAGATGGTCTTAACGGACTTGGGAGCTTCATTCTCCACTTGGGTGATCCATTCATGAAACTTAGTAAAAGTATCTACCTTTGATTTCAAGAAATACAGTCAAATGTATCGAGAGTGGTCATCTACTAAAAGAAAGAAGTAGAGTGATCCACTGAGAGATAGGGTGTTCATGGGTCCACAAAGGTCCATGTGGATAAGGGCTAAAGGGTTCCTAGCTCTTGTTGACACTTCCTTTGAAATGGGAGCCCTATGTTGCTTTCCTTGCGTGCAAGCTTCGCAAACATCATTGAGTTGCCCAAGCTTGGGCAATCCTTTCACTATCTGTGATGAAAAATCTCTTGTTGAATAGGAGGTGTGGCCATATCTTTGGTGCCACAAACTAGATAGTGATTCCTTGGATAGAAAACAAGATAATTTATATAAGCCCTTCTCTTCAATGCCTTGGATGATTATGTCTTTCCTATGAGGGTCAATGAATTTGACAGAGGTGCTATCAAAAAATACATGTTTGTTATGACTGGTAATTGCTTTTACTGATAGCAAGTTCATGCATAAATTGGGAACAAATAACACATTTGAAAGTGATTTGCATTCCCCTTGAGGGTTGGTGATCTGTACTTTGCCTTTCCCTTCAATAGGTAGACTTTTGTTATTTCCAAGGTACACTTTACATGTTCTTGAAATGAATCTTTATCTTTACACATGTGCGAGGTCGCTCCGCTGTCAAAGATCCATTCGTGAGGGGAGCTAGATGTAACTAGAGCATTTGACTCAATAGAGATAAAGAGTTCTTTGCTAGAGCAATGTGACCTATGTTTTGAAGGTTTGGATGAGTGCGTGGAACTAGAAGCCTTCGAGGTCTATTTGTTTTTATAGCAGAATTCTTGTACAAAAGTTAAAACTATACTTCTTGGAGGAAGTAGTTGATCTTGGCTTGGGTCCATTGCTCATATGATTACTAGTATTTTTTCCTTTGCTAAAAGGCCCTTTGGCCTTCATTGCAATCTCTTGGGAGGAGGTCAACTTAGCATGTGAGTCATGGAAAAGAAGATGACGAACTTCTTCTCAAGTTAGAACTTGCCCTCAATTGTACAAGGTCATTACAAAGGTCTCATACGACCTAGGTAGTTTGTTAAGTAGCCTGATGGCCATATCTTCGCTAGAAATTTGCCGGCCACAAGGCACTAACTTGCAATGATAATGTTTGGGGTCATGGATACCATATCCTTTAGCTTATTAAGATTTTTGTTCTTCATGTTGTTCAATACTAACATCTCCTTCTCTATAGGAATGTGCATGCCTTGCATATCAAGGGCTTCGCACACTAGGTTTAAGGTGAGCCTGAACTTCTTCAATTCATGTCCACATGTGAAGGATGGAATAACAAAGGTACTGTCTATCTTCTTGTCCTTGTTTGGCTATCGAGTGTTGATATGGTAGTAGCATAGCATGAAATCTGATTTAGGTAGCCGTGCAGTAAAGTATTTGATTAAGTTTGCATTGTACCATATCGATTGAAGTTCTTCCATACTTTGTAGCTTCTTGAATTTTTATGTAAGGAATTGATACTTCCCCCATACATTGTTAAACCAACATTCTGCTTCCTAGATATAAGCTACTTCTCTCGGGGATCACGCCATCTTATTGAACCAATGAGAGTGGGGATGGACTTTTGTTGTGTGTCCCACAGGTGGATCTTGAATGGTTATTGTCTGCAACTATACCAATGTATCTAGTCTCTCCTTAAGTCTTTCATCAACAGGCAAGGTATCAATATCTATCATGCGATGACTAGCACCTACCTAGGAACTAGTGCCTGCTACTTCAACCATGATGATGCTAGTAGTGGATGTTCTTTGGATCTGCCAAAAGAAGAATCACATTAGTACTGTATCAAAAACTTGATGAGACCTTGTTCCTACAATGCCAATGTGACATCCTTGTTTGCTTAAAACTATGGATCAAGGATGGTGTTATGCATGATACCACTCTTAGAGAATTCCATGTTAAATGCTTCTAGCGATTGGTTGATGTCCCTAAATTGACCTTGATTTAGAAGTTGAAACCACATGAGGGTCATGTTCTTCAAGGTTAAACCAAAGGCATTGTATTGTGTAACCAAGTCATCAACCTGTTCAACTCTCAACACTTTTCTAAACTAGCCACATGGCCATAAGGGTCTCCACTACCATCAAAGTAGTTATTCATTGACTTTACCAATTGAGTAGGTCTCATCCATTCTGTTTGTATCCTATCTTGACATCTCTCTTCCCAAGGGGTTTGCAAAACTTACTGCAGGCTTCTCTCAAGTCTTCTCTTTGTGAATACCTGGAACATGAGAAAATATTCCTCCATGCTAACCATGAGAACCATGTGGTCTCTCAGAAGGGAATACTAGTTCACCTTTCCAAGTATATGCTTGTCTAGCATATTCCATAAGCATGAACATCCTCTTGGAAGAGTTAGCTAAATAGATTACTTTCCTAGGGGTATTAGGGTCTTTGAGCTCATAAATAGTCACTCAATCTATCTCGCTTGATTCATTAGTTTTGAACCTCCATAATGTTTTGTCAATTTTCTCTATTCAAGAAAAGATCTATGCTCTTATTATCCCAAGAAATCCACTCTTGTGTGATTATTCTTGATAAGATAAACTTACAAAAAGGTCTTCGAGCGAGAGAGAGAGAGAGAGAGAAATTGTGTGTGCTATGATTTTGCACGTTTCTTAAGCTTTTTGGCAGGTACCAAGATCCACAGTAGCAACAACAACTACAATAGGTACGACATGACTGTGCATGCACCTTGAGGTAAAGGTCTGTTAGTCGGCCACCGGATTGGCATTTGTATAAAACTAAATCTTTTTAGATTCAGCACGAGCGAAAGGTTGTTACAAGTTGGTTGTAATCTTTATATAAAGCAATGAAAAGAGACGCGCGGGTAACGATTCGTGGAATCGCCAGACTGTCCGTCTGGGTGATTGTCTGTGTCGTTACTATGTGTCGAGTTCACTAATTTGGAGTATCGTGTTCATTTCTGTGTTGTATTATCGACACTTGTTCGGGTTGCAACTAAAGTAACGATTCGTGGAATCACCACGCTGACTATCTGGGTGATTGTCTGTGTCGTTACTGCAGTGTTGTTTGTCTAATTCCAAGTATTCTGAGTATACTGTAGTGTATGGTTCTTGATTCTGTTTTGTTGTCTATCGAGACCTGTTTGTTGTGAGTTTTCTCGACATCCAGTAGTTCACCGGGTTGTTGTCTGAGTGAGTAGTTTGCGAATCCCTAATGCGATTGTTGTGTTAATTACGCGTATCGTGGTTCTCTTTCTTGGAATGTTATGCTAGTCGTTGAAGAAGTCTGTGTAGTTGTGGTAGTATTTTGGGATTCTGAGCTGTATTGTGTTGTCTTCAGTATTGAGATCTGTACTTGTACGGTGAGATTTGGCTATAGTGTTGGTTATCTCCAATGTGTATTAGTCTTCAACACTGTGTGTCTGAAACTGTTGAGTCCTTCTGTGTTTTCGGTTTGTTGGATTATGAGCGCTATTCGGTGAAGGTTGAACTACCGTTAAATGTTACAATAGTGTGTATTCGGAAAAAGGGTTCTGAGGTAACTGGGTATCACGATACTGATAGTCTGGTACAGTGTGTTCTAGAGACTCTGATAGAGTTAAAATGATGAACCGTAAAGATCGAGAAGGGGATACCAATTCTTGATAAAAATCTTGAATGTTGGTATATTGTGTTGTGAAGTAATTTTGGGAAACAAGCATAGGGCCTCTGTCTTTACAAACCCCTTCCACTCCCAAGAACCCAATACTCGTTTAAACGCGTTTCTGACAGTTAGAAAAGCGTTTAACACTGGCGCCGTCTGTGGGAAGGTGGCAACAGATCAGATTGTTGCAAAATCGATTGTGGTAACGCGACTATAGATTGTAAATCGACAGTAATAGTATGCGATTAATACCAAAAGATGATACATGCCGGTTACTCGATCCGGTGAAACGTATCCAAAGAACCAACAGCCTTGGGTACCTAATTTGCTAAGGACGCCTCTAGGAGGTAGAAGCACAGAAAGGTCTTACCCAATTATCAAGAAAGTGAAGAACGTTAGTAGTGATTCCGGTCATATTCCGGTGGAACGTACTACATCTCTGGTAGATTCCAATGCAATTTTGGCACAGTCTGTCGAAGGTATAGTAACCCTAGAATCTACCGGGACACAGCATGAAGTTAGTTTAACACCATTAGGTCAAGATTCGAAGTTGTTTGCGAATAGAAACGTCTTGGCCAAAGAAATCAGTGAAGGAGAAAAAACACTTTGTTTTGGTGAAAAATCCACACCTTCCGGTGTTATTTCGGTACAAGTTATTGGGAATTCACAGTTTTTCGATGACGGTTTACCATTTCTTGGTGAATCTTCAGCCTAGTCACCGCTATTGGGAGTAAGCTTTCCTACATTTGACATCAAGAAGGAAGGTAGCGTGTTCGAAACCGAGATTCGAAACATACTCAACAAGATTATTGCACCGAAAAGTGCACAAGCTGACGATACAGATTCTGACGATTCAGATATTCAGCCCCGGGATACAGAAGATAGTCACAATACAATCATCAGCACGACAAACGGGCAACAACCACAACAACAGCAGCAGCAGCAGCATCAGCAACAACAACAACTATGCCCACCCAGGCCGACTCCAACAGGAGTAACGTACACTAAATTTGGTGGATTTCCAGGGGATGACCCAGATGCTCATGTACGCACATTTGAGATAAGTTATGCAGTGCTCAACCATCCACCTGATCCGGCGTATAAGGCTATTGTCTTCCAGTCTACATTGGTTAATGAAGTGGCCAGATGGCTTACAGAATATGATATTAACCACTTCAGCACCTATGAAGCAGTAAGGGATGCATTTTTGCAGAGATTCAGGCTAAAGAAGAATCCAGCCGAAATTTTCGACTACCTACAAAACAATAGACAGAAGATAAATCAAACAGTGCAGGAATATGCCACCCTATTCAGAACTCATTTGAGGCAGTTACCTCCAGCACATGCCAACCTATCGGATGATGTTATCACTCAATGGTTTATCAATGGTTTGACTCCACAACTTAAACAGATCATGATCATACGTTGTGTAGGAGCCATGACACTAGATGCAGTTATCGCAATGGCTTTGCAGCTTGAGAACAAGGTTGGAGGATTTACAGAAGACCTGGAATGGTTAAAAGCAAATAAAAATGCTGCAGAAGATCCCACCAGACAAATGTTTTACACCACATGCAAGAATTCAGGGCACACTAGTGCCACTTGTGCACTTAAACAGTTGTTTTGCACTATCTGCAACACGATCGGACATACCACCGAAAACTGTGCATACAACGCCAAAGTGAAGGGAACGGCAACAGTGAATGCAATTATACAGGAACCAGGACAGCCAGCCAATCACTATGTACCTCCGCAAATGAGAAACAACCAGCAACAATGTTATCGAAATTACAGAGGACAGAGAAATAATAACTACAATGCAAACCACTAGCAGGCCGGACCAGCACAGGAAAATCCCAATTTTCCACCACTGCGCTGCCATTTTTGTGGTGAATTTGGCCACATTAGAAGATTTTGTAAGGATGCAGCTGAGTATGATCAGAAGAAGAAAGATCGTCAAAACCCAATGACTAATATGGTACAAATCACACCAGTAGAAACTCAAGCTGCAGTAATTCAGACACGATCCGGAAAGCAACTGCAACCAGCAGCAGAAGTATTTGAACCAGGCATACATGAACAACAAAGAATGTATGATAAGGCTAGTCAATGGACCACTGCCAAACCCCCAGTGTTTCCAGACCCTATTCCGATGACCCAGGCCCCGTTAACCAAGGAAGGAACACAAAAACAAGATTCTAATTTAGTAGCAGACACATCATCTTCAGCCGGCGCATCATCTTCAGCTGGCACATCATCTTCAGAATCCGTGGAAAACACAATTCAATCACATAAGGCTTGGGAAATTTTATCTAAAGCGTCCATTACTCTTCCTCTTGGCCAATTACTTGCACTAGTACCAGGAGTTCGACAACAATTCCAACAGTAGTTCAGTCCTGTACCTTCTTGCATTCCAGCAACAACGACAGTGCAACCGGAACCTGATTCTACGGTCGATCATTCGGTTCCTTTAATTACGGTATGGTATAAGAATCATAAAATTACACAGGTATTAATTGATGGAGGATCTGGTGTCAACATTGCTACTACTGCACTGTGTAAGAAGTTAGGATGGACCGAAATTGAACCAGTTCAGTTCTTTGTCAGAATGGCATACCAGTCAAGAGTCCATCTAGTAGGACTTGTCCAAAATGTACCAATAACTTTGCAGGGTACCACATTTAAGATGACCTTTGTCGTCCTAGAATTACCAGAATCCACCCTTGATTATAATCTTCTTTTTGGCCGTCCTTGGCTGAAGCAAGCTAAGGTTATACAAGATTGGTCTGCACAGGAACTCACTTTCAAGGATAATAATCATAAATATGTTGTAAAATTAGATGCTATACAGCCTTGCGAATTGCATGCTAGACCGTATTTTGCAGAACCAGTTCATATGTTAGATGGGTTGTCAAATGATGAAGAAGAAGAGTTTTTGAAAAATAACATTGATTTGATCTCCCTAGGGACTTTCGATCTACAATCTGTTGTAGATAATTGGAATCCCACAGTTTGTACGGTGATGCCTGTGACGAAAGAAGAAAAGAAGGAATATACTGCTGTTGTAAACGACGCTGATCTGCAACCACTTTTTAAGCTAGCTGATGATATAGAGAAGCCCCGACAATTTTATGTTCCAAAGGATCAATTGATTACCTACAATTTAGGGGATGAAGAAAATCCACGTCCTGTCAAGATAAAGGAAAGTCTACCGGAAGTATTTCAAGCAGACTTAATCCAGCTACTCCAAGAGTTCTTTGACGTTTTTGCATGGGATTACAAAGATATGAAAGGTTTGGACCCTCGCATCTACCAACATAGGGTCATGCTGAAGTCGGAAGCAAAACCCATCAAGCAACCCAGCTACCGGATGAATCCGAACTATGCATCACAGGTAAAGGTAGAACTTGATAGACTACTCAAAGTCAGATTCATTGTACCAGTAGAGCATGCTGAGTGGATCTCACCAATTGTTATTGTTCCTAAAAAGAATAAGCAACTGCAAATTTGTGTGGACTATCGGAAACTGAACGCAGCTATGGTGCCTGATCCATTTCCTCTACCTTTTCTTGACACGATGCTTGATAGAGTAGCAGGACATGAAATGTATTCATTCCTAGATGGATACAGTGGGTATAATCAAGTTAGAATGGCTGAGCAGGATATACCGAAGACCGCTTTTATTACCAATTGGGGTGTTTCTGCTTGTACCGTAATGTGGTTTGGATTAAGAAATGCCCCAAGTACTTTTCAGAGGTGTATGCATGAAATATTCTCCCCTTACCTTACCTCATTTATGCAAGTTTATCTTGATGATTTTTCATTATTTGGAAAAATGGTAGCACACTTGTTCCATTTACGGTGTTGCTTTGAGAAGTGCAGAGAATACAGACTCTGTTTGAACCCAAACAAATCCGTGTTTGCGGTTTCGTGTGGAAGGCTACTTGGCCACATCGTATCTGCACAAGGAATACAGGTGGATCCAGATAAAATTACAGCTGTGTTAGAAGCACCTGTACCCACTACACCTAAGGAAGTAATACGCTTTATGGGCCAAGTAAGATGGCATGGCCGACACTTACAGTGGCTTGCTCATTTGGCAATACCACTGAACATGTTAATAACCAAGACTCCTCGACAATTTGAGTGGACTCAAGAATGCCGAATTGCTTTTGATCATCTAAAGGGATTACTAACACAAGTTCCAATCCTACAGCCTCCTGACTGGGATCGCCCATTTCATGTATTTGTTGATGCTTCAGATATTGCCATTGACAGTGTTCTAATGCAACACACCGATAAGTGGTTTCAGCCTGTGTACTATGCCAGCCGAAGGCTTGCTCCTGCTAAGAAGAATTACTCTGTAACCGAAAGGGAATGTCTGGGTTTGGTATGCTCTGTTAAGAAATTCAGACATTATTTACTTGGCCGAAAATTTACTTTTCATGTAGATCATGCTGCACTTGTCTACCTGGTACGGCAACAACATCTAGGTGGTCGATTAGTGCGATGGGTTCTGCTTTTACAAGAGTTTAATTACGAAGTTATTCATCGGCCAGGCAGTTCACATGCATTAGCAAATTTCCTTTCTCGTTTAGATTCCGGTGAAGCTCCGGTGGGTGTAGATGACACGACACCAGCGATTTATGCTTCTGAAGCAACTAATGATGAAATTGCAGACCCACCTATGCCATCTACTTATTATGATCAGATATTGACATTCCTTACTGATGGATGCCTTCCCTCTCAGACTTCTCCTGCAATACGTAGGAAGATTGCAGTTTTTAGTCGCCGATTTCGGTTAATTGTTGGGGAACTATACTATATGGATCACACTGGAATTTTACTTCGTTGTATTCCACCACATGAAGTTAACTCAGTCATTACTTTGGCTCATTCAATTCCATCCGGCGGACATTTTGCCGCAGATTTAACCCACCGGAAAATTCTGCAGAGTGGGCCTTGGTGGCCTACTATGTACAGGGATGTATTGCAGTTTGTCAAAAAATGTGATAATTGTTAGAGATTTGGACAGCCGTTGCAGCGCCATTTTTTCCCTCTACAACCTGTCTTGCCATTAGAACCTTTTCAGAAGTGGGGTCTAGACTTTATCGAACCTATCACACCTCCAACCATACTCAGTAATAATCGTTATATTCTAACATGTACAGACTATGCTACTAGATGGGTAGAAGCATGGGCTTTAACGTCTGCCACAACTGTTTTGGTGGCAAAGTGTCTAATGAAAGATGTCTTTCCGCGCTTTGGCTTACCTCTGGAGCTTGTTACAGATCAGGGCACTCATTTTGTTAACAATCTAATGAAAGTACTCACACATTCTTTTCAGATCACGCATAAATTCAGTTCACCATATTATCCTTGTGCAAATGGTTTGGCTGAGAGTACGAACAAGACCCTGTTGAATATGCTTCGAAAACTCATTATGGAAGCACTGGAAAGATGGGACCAACTGTTACCTGCAGTCTTGTGGGCATACCGAACTAAGGTAGAAACAGGACTAACACCTTTCAAACTAGCTTATGGATTGGAAGCCATAGCACCAATGGAGATTGTTGTGCCCAGTCTACGCGTAGCTCTCACTCAGAAACTGATACCAAAAGATTCTTTATCCTTTCAGCTAGATACACTCAGAGAACTGGATGAGCATCGATGGACAAGTTTTCTGACTATTCAAGAAGTACAGATAAGACAAGCTCGAACACATGATCAATATCTAAGGACTCCAATTTTTACGGTGGGGCAACTTGTACTCTTCTACAATGCAAAGTCGAATCGCTCTGCTGGCAAATTCAAGTTACGATGGTTTGGTCCCTACCGGATTGCTGAACAGGTGGGCCCAACAACTTTTCGATTGAATACATTGATCGGAATTCCTCTTCCAAAGGTGATTAATGGATCAAAGCTGCGGCCGTATCAACAACCATCCGATCCACATTGAACGTTCCGCGGATTGGCCGCGTATTTTGCGTTTCCTTTTCTTTTCTATTATTTTCTTTTTAATTTTGTGTGCTTAATAAAGTAATATAAGTCTGTAAATATCCGCGTTTTGATACCTAATTATGTCAACAGCCGCCCTGCCCTTTCCAGCTGCTCATGCATACACACCGAAGTTAAGAAGTTATCATCTCAACGTCGCACGATGATTAGTGATTTTGATTGCTCTCCACTGCAGCGCATCTACTTAACCTTTTCCATTTCGCCGAAAATTGCTATTGTGTTTGTGTGTTGTGTGTGATTGTATAAACCCTATGCGTATTGTGTCTTGTGCTTCCTGTCATCGTGCGTGCCATGGAAGCTCTGGCAAACTATGCCGCTTTCCGTGACGGACTCCCTACCGAGGTAGGAGAGTTTCTATACACCCGTGGGTTATCCAATTTCGCTGAATTGCCTTGGCATTCAGTGGAATCCCACCCGTTCTTTGCCCAAATAATCGCTGCCATCGTTGCTACTCCTACCACCGAGCAGAGTTGGCCAATCACCTCCCTACCATCCCGCACCATAATCACATTCCAAAACTTTGCTGATGTGTTTTGACTCCCTCAACAAGGTCGGGAAAATGGCTCGAACCTCCCAGTAGCAACAATGATACAATTGTTTCCTAGGTATTCATCAAACGAATACGCGATCCTATGTCAACCGGAACCTGAGAGATCCGCACTACAATTCCTAGTAGCCATTCTTAACCTCTAGAAGCGAACTTATGGCATCTCTAGGCCTTTCTACTCCGCTATTGATTTAGCTGCTCGAGAACCAGTCAATTTTGCATCCTACTTCTTCCATCGCATTCACAAGGAATGCGTATCAATAATTGACAAACAGGTAAACAAGGGAGGAATGCCAAGGTCCAGACTGCCGCACATAATATCTTTCCTTTTTCCGGCCATACTTGCCGCACAACCACCACCCAGAGGCCCTGTCCTGCACCATGAAGAGTCGGCACAATTATTGGAAGATGATGAAGAAGACGAAGAGGAACTCAATCAACTCTTCCGCCGGAAAAGAATTAGAATCAGTTCCTCTGAAAGTGAAGCACAGGGTTCAACCAAAGGAAATAAAGAAGATGAAAAAGAAGAAGAGAAGCAGGATGAAGAAACCTTCCATGACACCGCAACATCTATGCAGCACGAATCATCAGCACAATCTTCGTCAGAAAGGCAACAAGAACAGGAGGATCACCACGAGTCTGACACAAGCTCGTCCAAACAAGCATCTCAGCAGCAATCTGAGCAGGAACAACAAGGAAATGAGGAACAAATCATTAAAGATGTTTTCAACGAACTGCTTAGAGCAGTAGAATCTACAATTGCTGATACCGCCGACACCACACAACAAACCACAGAACAGGTAACAGAACCTAACCCTACCCTTCCCATTCCTCCACCGAAACCGCCACTCAAACCCATCCTTCCTATTCCACCCATTGTCCCCGACGAACCCGCGGCTTCTTCATCCTCATCCCCGAATTACTCACCACCCAACTCCCAACAACTCTTCACCGCATCCTCATCTCAACCTCGTCCTCACCTTCCGCTCCTATCCATTCTCGTAATTTTTGAGCTTGCCAACATGGGTCAATTGCTCATTCATCTATCACAACAATTACCAATCCAGATGAAAGAGGTCGCTGATAACATTCGAAATGAGTTACAACACAAGGTGGATGTCCTAGAAGCAGACATCACACCTCTACAGTAAGAAATAGATGCGGTCAAAGCAGAAAACCATCAGCTGCACTACCAGATTACCCATCTCCAAGCCCAACTTGCAGAACAGCAGACACTTACCAACCAGAGAAATGCGGCACTGGCCGACCTCAAAACCAAAGAAGAGTTATTAAATGAGGCAAATACCATCATCAGTCAAATGAAGCAAGAGCTACAGGATAAAGAAGATGCTAGAGTAGCCTTAGGCAATTTATTAGAAGAAACCAGAGTTCAGCTACACGAAGTAGTACAGCAAAGCCAAGAACAGCATAAGCAGGCTATGAAAACAGAAGAAGAACTCCAAAGAACAAACGAAACTTTATCAGATGTCAACAACATGCTTAAACACTATTTGACCAAGGAAGCTCAAACACAGAAGGTAATAACAGATCTCCGAAGAGAAAGGGATGCATACTCCAGAACCATATAGTTTCAGAATCAAGAGATCGAAAGAAGGGAAAATCAGCTGGACAATCAAAAAGACAAAGTAGTCAGAATGGAAAAGCAAGTTGCTGAGATGAAGGTTTCCAGAGATGCGGCCTTATCGAATGACTTCTATTTACAGAACCTAACCCTACCCTTCCCATTCCTCCACCGAAACCGCCACTCAAACCCATCCTTCCTATTCCACCCATTGTCCCCGACGAACCCGCGGCTTCTTCATCATCTCATCCCCGAATTACTCACCACCCAACTCCCAACAACTCTTCACCGCATCCTCATCTCAACCTTGTCCTCACCTTCCGCTCCTATCCATTCTCGTAATTTCTGAGCTTGCCAACATGGGTCAATTGCTCATTCATCTATCACAACAATTACCAATCCAGATGAAAGAGGTCGCTGATAACATTCGAAATGAGTTACAACACAAGGTGGATGTCCTAGAAGCAGACATCACACCTCTACAGTAAGAAATAGATGCGGTCAAAGCAGAAAACCATCAGCTGCACTACCAGATTACCCATCTCCAAGCCCAACTTGCAGAACAGCAGACACTTACCAACCAGAGAAATGTGGCACTGGCCGACCTCAAAACCAAAGAAGAGTTATTAAATGAGGCAAATACCATCATCAGTCAAATGAAGCAAGAGCTACAGGATAAAGAAGATGCTAGAGTAGCCTTAGGCAATTTATTAGAAGAAACCAGAGTTCAGCTACACGAAGTAGTACAGCAAAGCCAAGAACAGCATAAGCAGGCTATGAAAACAGAAGAAGAACTCCAAAGAACAAACGAAACTTTATCAGATGTCAAAAACATGCTTAAACACTATTTGACCAAGGAAGCTCAAACACAGAAGGTAATAACAGATCTCCGAAGAGAAAGGGATGCATACTCCAGAACCATATAGTTTCAGAATCAAGAGATCGAAAGAAGGGAAAATCAGCTGGACAATCAAAAAGACAAAGTAGTCAGAATGGAAAAGCAAGTTGCTGAGATGAAGGTTTCCAGAGATGCGGCCTTATCGAATGACTTCTATTTACAAGAAGCCTTTCTGCAAACGCAAGCAGAAATTTTGCTAACCGAAGCTATTGCATTAAGTTCTGTAAGAGTAGATGCACAATTAGTAGAACCGGATACTCTCAAACAGATGTTAGAAACTTTGAAAAAGAAAATTGCCCGAACCTTTAGATTAGCCAGAAACATGTATTTAGAAGGCATTATAGACGAACAGTAATTTTGTAAAAACCTACGGATTCAAGTCCACCGTGCATGCCAGTGTTAGTCGGCCGCCGGATTGGCATTTGTATAAAACTGAATCTTTTTAGATTCAGCACGAGCGAAAGGTTGTTACAAGTTGGTTGTAATCTTTACATAAAGCAATGAAAAGAGACGCGCGGGTAACAATTCGTGGAATCGCCAGACTGTCCGTCTGGGTGATTGTCTGTGTCGTTACTGTGTGTCGAGTTCACTAATTTGGAGTATCGTGTTCATTTCTGTGTTGTATTATCGACACTTGTTCGGGTTGCAACTAAAGTAACGATTCGTGGAATCACCAGACTGTCTATCTAGGTGATTGTCTGTGTCGTTACTGTAGTGTTGTTTGTCTAATTCCAAGTATTCTGAGTATACTGTAGTGTATGGTTCTTGATTCTGTTCTATTGTCTATCGAGACCTGTTTGTTGTGAGTTTTCTCGACATCCAGTAGTTCGCCGAGTTGTTGTCTGAGTGAGTAGTTTGCGAATCCCTAATGCGATTGTTGTGTTAATTACGCGTATCGTGGTACTCTTTCTTGGAATGTTATGCCAGTTGTTGAAGAAGTCTGTGTAGTTGTGGTAGTATTCTGGGATTCTGAGCTGCATTGTGTTGTCTTCAGTATTGAGATCTGTACTTGTACGGTGAGATTTGGCTACAGTAATGGTTATCTCCAGTGTGTATTAGTCTTCAACACTGTGTGTCTGAAACTGTTGAGTCCTTCTGTGTTTTCGATTTGTTGGATTGTGAGCGCTATTCGGTGAAGGTTGAACTACTGTTAAATGTTACAGTAGTGTGTATTCGGAAAAAGGGTTCTGAGGTAACTGGGTATCACAATACTGATAGTCTGGTACAGTGTGTTCGGCAGACTCTGATAGAGTTAAAATGATGAACCGTAAAGATCGAGAAGGGGATACCAATTCTTGATCAAAATCTTGAATGTTGGTATATTGTGTTGTGAAGTAATTTTGGGAAACAAGCATAGGGCCTCTGTCTTTACAGACCCCTTCCACTCCCAAGAACCCAATACTCGTTTAAACGCATTTTTGACAATTAGAACATCGTTTAACAGGTCTCTATGAATCTCAATAGATAGTAAACTAAGGATTTTGGTAAAACAAAGTGCACCACAAGGAACGAGGCTAGATGCACATCATAAACATATAAAATTTGTCAAAAATACACATTATTTGTGTCCCACAACAGAGGGGTCTTTCACTAATGGATGATAGACAAAGCTTGAAGGACTCTATAGTAGCTTGAAGAGCTACAGATTTGAAGGATCAAACTCAGACCAGTTCAGCAATGAACTCCTATCTTAGCTTTGCCGATGTTGCTCTAGCACAATGGTGAGAACCACGTTAAGAAGCTCCACCTCCTTAATGTCAATCCGCGGAAGAGATAGGAGTGATATGAAGATTGTGAATGTGAGATGAAGTGAGAGTGAAGGTGAGAAGCATGGAGATGCACACACATATACACACACACAATGAAGAGACAAGCAAGACACAATGGAAGGTAGGAAATCAACTCTATTACTCAAGAATACTCTTACAAGCTCAAGATAGCTCTAAGCTCTTCTCTACTCAAACACGCTAGACTCAAAAATGAGCTCTCTAGCTCTTTTTATAGATTCTAGACTAGTTTTGACCGGTTTCACATCTAGTGACCGGCATAGTTAAAAAATATGTTCTAGATGCTATTTGAAAGGGTAAACGGTATCTAAAAATAACCAAAATTGGTACGATCATTCTACCTAAGCTCCTCAAGCTCGAGAACTCCTCGGCTTGCACAAAATGGAGCTATAAATTACAAAAAGGGTTTTTCTATGCTACATATGGTACAAAAGTGATGAAAATCACTGTTGGATGTTTTGAAAAGTATTTATAAAACGTATTTGTTTGAAAAAATGATTCAACTGACTCCCTACTTCTTTGTTATGCTCTATCTTTACATGCTTCCGCGTCTTCTATGCATCTGACTACTGCCAACACCCCCCTCCCTCTCGCTTCTGTCGTCCTCGACAAAACCTTGTTGTGAGGTCTGTCCGATATAATTCTGGAGTAGTTCCTGAGCGAGGGTGTGTTCTGATATGCGAATTCCTCACGCCAGATCTGCCTCGAGTTTCTCCCAATCAATGGGCTGCATTTCATCTGATGGCGAAAGTCGATAATGCGTGGAATATACCATCTGGTCACAGGCAAATAATTGCAAGAGGTGTATAGGCCTGCTGATGAACACCTCTGAATGGTATTCCCAAAAACCGATTGTGAACATTTCTTCGAAGGTCTGCTTATAGCACGCCGGAAAGTATTTAATTCGACAGTGCCAGGCGTAACACACCCGGAGTGATGGTGTCGTGCTCATGTCATATGCTAGAACTAGATTGCCATGCTCGAAACCCGGGGTGTTCACATGTGGTGCCTTGATGCGACGAAAGACTTTGAATACCATCTGCATCATGTCAAATATCTTGACAGTCATGTG
The DNA here is from genome assembly GCA_020310875.1 of Ceratopteris richardii. Taxonomy (NCBI): domain Eukaryota; kingdom Viridiplantae; phylum Streptophyta; class Polypodiopsida; order Polypodiales; family Pteridaceae; genus Ceratopteris; species Ceratopteris richardii. The sequence goes on from CM035442.1 coordinate 24,409,863, forward strand.
CGCTGCTACATCGTCCATATGTTTTAAGCGAGGGAGCCAGTGAAGAATCGTTGCCATCATGTATCCAACTGTTGGTGGTCCGGTGGGTGGGGTGAAGTATGGGTAATTAAGCCAATCCTGGCATTGCTTGTTGTTCTGTACTTTAATCGCAAATTCCTTCCAGGAGTAGCGACATGGCACTGGTCCCCAACATGGGTTGTATTTTAAGTGTAGTGGTGCCTTGGCCCAAGTACTCATCATCTCTGGATATGCTTGTAATAAATCCTTGCGCCAATCTGGTTGATAGATCTCACCTTGCTGATATTCTATGGCCAGTTGATATTCTGCCATTAACATAAAATAAGGCTTGTATTGTAGCTCATGCCCAGATATGTATCTACGAGGGGCCAAATGAGCAAAGTAGGGGGACTGTAAAATGCGTTCTTCAATCATTGCCATTGCGTGTAACTGCGCCTCTACCCTTGCTGAGTGAGTTCTTTTGAGTTCTTCAATCATCTTCATCCATGCGGGAGTTGGAAGTTCGAAATTCGTCTAGCCTTGAGCCGTGACTCGTCCGCCTGGGATGGGTTGGGGTTCATATGCTTCTTCAAAAGTTTCCTCCACCGGAATAGTTACTATTTCTTCCTCTACTGGTAGTTTCGATGGGGAATCTAGCCTGGGGGTGCTTCATATACGGCTATCTATGATTGAAGAGTTGATACCTGGGCCCGTAATGCATTGAGTTCCTCGATGATGTTAGGAGATGGGTCCGCAGGAGCTGGTAGTCCTTGTTGTATTGATGCTCTTAGTTGGAGTAGTTTATGCTCTTCTTTCAGCTTCTGATATTCCTCATTCATGTTGTCATACTCATCTAACAATCTGACATGATCATCTAGCAGCATTTTCATAGATTCAGAGGGAACAGCTTTAAAGCGACTCGGACTTAATGGTTGGTCGGGTTGATCTAGGGCAGCTTCTAAATTCTCTCTGTTCTGTTCTTGTAAACACTGGTTCTCTTCATTTGTTGCTACCAAGTGTCGTCTGAGTAAGCCCATGTTCCTGGTGAGCGTCGTATTGCGAATTGTCTGGGCCCTTAACAAGTTATCGATATCTGTGACGGCCTCTTTGGTTTTTTCTTCACTTTCTAGTTCCAGTTTATGATAAGCCTCTTGTAGCTCTTGGTAGCGGGTGTTCAGTGAGGCATTCTCGATAGTTAGTGAATTGAGCTACGACTGCAAATCGTTGGTTGTCTTCTGTAGCGTCTGATAATTAGTTCCAAGAGATGTGAACTCATCTCTCACTTGAGTCATACATGTGAGCATTTGTTGAAATGCAGTGTCTATAGTGGGTGATAATATTAGTGACGGAGTGAATGCAGTTGCGGTGTGTGTGGGTGTTGATGCAGGGGTTAAGGGGAATGGGGAGGGAAATGTGGATGCAGTGGTGATTGTGGAAAACATTGGGGTGCCTAAATATGGTGATATCATGAAGGAAGTGAGCGGTGGTGTAGTGGGCAGTGATATATCCATGTCGTTGGATGTGGTATCAAGTGCGGTGACAGTGGATGTGTGCGTGGGTGTAAATATAGGGTTTACAAAGGTTGAAGAGTAGTTTATAGTGGGGGTCTCTTGTACTGCTTGGTGGAGAGAAGGAAGAGGAAAGGCAGTTGGACGGGGAGGTGAGACACTGGAAAAGGTCAATGGAGGTGGGAATGGGAAAAGGTGTCTTGGAGGTGTGGGGAAGGAGGGGAAGGATGGAGGGGGAAATGGTATGGGTAGAAAGGGGGATGTTCGAGGAGGGAAACCAGGTTGGGTGGGTGGGGGAATTGTCGGATGAATGGAAGTAAGGAAGGCTTCTGCTATAGCGCTATCCAAAGATGTGGATGGTCTGGGAGACATCGGATGTACAGGGGAGATTGGAGATACGGGAGGTGAAAGAGGAGCGGTTGGGGTGGCGAGTACTTCGGTCACAACGGTGGTATGTACAGTAGTAGTGTATGGCGGGGAGTCGACGAGGATAGCTTCTTCAGCCTCAGATCGTTCAGGAATTATTCGTGCTTCCCTGGTCTATTGGGATGACTGAGCACCTGTCAGTACGCGAATGTATTCACCAGGTTTTGATAATAGTCGTACTCGTCGGGGGTCAAACTGCGGTAATGGCTTCCTTTGCAAATATCTTAATGCTTCATTAGATCCCATGGATTTAACAAGTTCCTTGAAGCCTTTGATGTATACTTCTTTGAAACTGTCTGTGACGAGTTCATGTTCTATGAGTGCTTGGCTCTCTTCCTCAGTTAACTTCTTATGCGCCCAAACTTTCTCCATGGTGCGATATAACTTTTTGATCGCCAAGGTGTAGGTTGTTGCCTTAAATGTTTCTTCTTCGTGTGCGCTCGTGTCACCTTGGGTGTCGGTTTGCTGTCCTTCTTCGTCTGTCTGTACATTCTCTTGGGATTCATGAGTGCCCTGGCTGGCTCCATCATCGCCCTCATCATCATCTGTTTCTATTCTTTCTCCATCCGAGTTGGATACTACTTGTCCTTGTTGTTGATCCAATGGAGTGGTCGGGTAGCTTGGACGTTCATATTCTTGAGAGAAAATTTGGCCTTCTAAAAACTGAAATTCATTTGAGAAAGCATCTGGCATTTCAAAATCAAATGTTGTATCTAGTGGTTCTACCTCCATGTTGGGTATTGGAAAAGAAAACGCTTCTGCACCAATAGTGGTGGGAACTTCTGCTACAGTGGTTGTAGGTTCATGGACTGATGTTGCCTGTGAGGTAACTGCACTGGTAGTGCCTTATGTAACAATAGGTTGAGATAATCGTATGCAAATAGGTTGTACAATTACAGGGGCTTCCGTCGGAGACTGTTCTAGAGAGGGTTGCGGTGACGGTGATTCTGGGACTGTAGGCATGGAATGGTTCCTCTCATGTGCTTCCCTGCTCGTCCTTTGCTAGACTTCCCAGCTTTCTTTGCTATCCCCTTCAATGCTTTCAGCTCCTCGCTTGTCATTGCATGCTCGATTGGTAAATCGTAGGCCAAACACATATAAACAATGCGCGTGAGAGCGCAACATCCATGGATTACTTTCTTTCTTTCCCATCTGTGTTGTGCTAGATACAATTGATCAATAATCCAACTGGCCAGATTAACTATTTGTGGCCCAGTACAAGCTAAATATACCAAACAAGATGCGCTTGTGGGGCATAGTGAATTGATCCTGAGCAGGGAAAGCAAAGTGCTGCATACATATCCATAATGGTTTAGAGAGCTCAGGTGTGATCACGGAAATATCTTCCCACTTAATGACGTCTCCACATTTCATTGGCTCGAGAATCAGCCTCTCGCGCTCTGTAGGATTATGCGTCCCATGGATCTTAATAGCAGCTCTAATCAAATGTTTTGTCAAATAAAACCGTTTGAATGGGGGAACGTTCACTAAGGATGACAAACTAAAGGTGCCTGGTAAATCCTTGTTTTAGACGCTGTCAATGTTGTTACGAAGTAGTAGCATATGTAGAAATCTGGTTTAGGCAAAGGGTCACTGAAATATTCTGTGAAGCCTGCTCTCGCCCAAACATGCTTTAAGTCTTCTATATTCTGTAGTCCTTCGAACTCTCTTGAGAAAAATTGGTATTCGCCCCATGTATGGTTGTCGAAAGTCAAATTGGCCTCAAAGATAAAGTCCGCGTCTTCCAACGGTCCTACTAGCCCTTTTGGGTGGTTGAGCCATAGGATGTGGTTTGGCTAGTAATTTGCCAATATTCGCCATGAGTACACTGGGGCCAGCTTCAGATGGTCCTTCCGTCTGCATGATGAGTGATGCCAGTGTGTAGAAGATCTGCTACAAAAGATTACCACATTCGTATGGAAATTAATCATGATCCCATTAAAGTGAGACCGCAATCCCTTTCTATAACCGATGTGTAACCCGTGTAGCCAAGTGTTGTGATGTAGTTTATGGAATGATTGTTGCAAAAACTAATGCAGGTCTCTAAACACCTACGTGCTTCAGATGATGCATACATTTCGTGATGAGATGTTATTACAAGTGATGTTGGGTTATAGTGTGTGGATTTGTACAAGGTTCAGTTGTGGGTGAATTATTACAAGGGTCTTGTTTAGTCGGGATGGGAGTAATGTTAGATAAGGGGGTCGGAGAAGTCGTTTGGATATGTTTCGGTATCCACTTCCTAAGAGTTTCTGAGTGGGTGAAATGTTTCTGCTGAGGGACAAAAGGTGATGTCGGATGTGGTGGTATTGAAGGGTGAAGAGATTTTTGAGGAGTATATATTGTTGATGTATGAAACACCAAAAGAAATGAATTAATGTGACACTAGAACACCTCTATGGTCACCATTAACTCATTGCCACTCCAAAACTTTGAGAAATGATAGCCTAAAGTGAGAACTTTGCTTCTACAGAAATTCTTAGTCATCGAAATGACATACCCTCAGTATTTTGCTAATTTCTCCTAGCTCAAGTATTATTTCTCCATGAAACTTTATAGGCTGAAACTAGAAGAGTAGAGCTTTCCAACAAGCTATCATATGTATCAAACAGATCTCTAGAACTCAAGTTATGGCTCTCACAAGATGACCCTATATGACCTTCCAAAACTGGAAATTTTACCTGTTTTAGTAAGAGCGCCTGTTTAAAATTAGAATTCGATGCCTAGCATCGACTTGCAACGAGAATTCGATGCCGGGCATCGACTTGGGATGTTTTTGGCCACTTTTTAGCAGGGATTCGATGCCGGGCATCGACTTCCCGCATAAAGTCTTGATCTTTTGGACACCAAAACTATAGGTGATTTCATGCACACTTACAATATGACTTATCAACTGGAATTCGATGCCAGGCATCGAGTTGCTCCAACAACATCATCTTTTCAAGAAGATTTGGCAGTAGATAAAAATCAGATATGAAGAGAAGGACTTATCAAGTGAGATTCGATGCCACGCATCGACTTGCTTGGAAAACTTAAACCTTTCAAATCATTGCACAGAAGACAAACACTGGAGATGGAGGAAGAAGACTTATACACAGAACTTTAACTAGTTCTTGTCATAACTATGAAAACTCAGAAGCTTACAAGTGCTTTCTCACTCAGAGAAGCCCGACTATACTCAGTCATACAAAAATGAGTTCTTCTCACTTTCTCATTGTCTTCCTCCTTCTTCTTCTCACCGCGTCAGTTAATACTAACTAACTTATATAGACTTTCTCATTCCCGTAACTTTTGAAAAACTTCTAGAACTAAAGTGAACTAACTTTACAAGTATAATACATTTGTGAATTTATCCCTTCACATAGGCATGGGGTTTTCTTTCTAAGATTTGACCTTCAAATATATGTCCAGTTAGTGATTGTTTCTCCAACAGCTCCCCCTCAATCACTAATTGACATTCCCTGTTTCTTCATATCTTCTTCTTTTCTTTTACTCCTGCCATGCTTTTGAATCTGCTGGTCTTCACACCATCCAAGCTCTTTGTCATTATGTCTGCTAACTGATCTTTAGTAGAAATGTACTCCACTTCAATCTCCTTCTCCATTACCTTTTCTCTGAGAAAATGATATTGTATCTCTATGTGCTTTGTCCTTGCATGAAATACTGGATTTGCTGCAAGATAAAGTGAACTCATATTATCTCCATGTATTGTAGGTGTACCTTGATCAATGCCTAAGCTCTTGAACAATGTCTGCATCCATATGACTTCCTTAGCTGCTTCCACAAGTCCTTTGTACTCTGCTTCAGTTGATGATAATGCTACTGTATGTTGTTTCTTTGAACACCAACTTACAAGCTTATCACCAATGTATATCATGTAACCATGAGTTGATCTTCTGTCATCCTGGTTACCTGCCCAATCTGAATCACTATAGGCTCTCAACTTCAAATCTGATGTAAAAGGATAATATAATCCTTCCTTTATAGTTCCTTTGATATATCTGAGAACTCTTTGACCTGCAATCCAATGTGGGTCCTTTGGACAATGCATGAATTGTGACAAAACTCCCACTGCATAACTAAGATCAGGTCTTGTTAGTGTAGCATAAATCAAACTACCCACAAGAGATTGATACTTCCTCATATCTTTGTAGTCTGCACCATCATATTTACTGAGCTTGTGATTAACTTCAAGTGGATTTGAAGCTTCTCTGCAATTTTCCATATCAAACTTCTTCAACAAGTTCAGAAGATACCTTTCTTGTGACACAAATATGCCATGATCTGTATAAGTGACTTCCATTCCAAGAAAGTATGACAACTTTCCTAGGTCACTGATCTTGAATTCTTTTTCAAGCAATCTCTTTACCTCCTTGATTCCTTCATCTGAAGTACCTGTGATTATAATGTCATCTACATAAATACAAATGTAGATTGTACCTTCCTCTGTTCTTCTGATAAGTAGACTTGGGTCTGCTTTTGAACTTTGATATCCAAGATCATTGAGATACTTCACCAGTCTATAGTTCCAAGCTCTTGGAGCTTGCTTCAATCCATACAATGCTCTTCTCAACCTACAAACAAAATTTGGATACCTGGAATCTATAAACCCTTGAGGTTGTTCCATGTATACCTCATCTGATATGTATCCATTCAAGAATGCATTTTTTATATCCAATTGACTTAGGGTCCATCCTTTTGAAGCTGCAATAGCAATGATTGTTCTTATAGTTGACATTTTAGCTACAAGACTGAATGTCTCATCATAATCTATGCCATAGGTCTGGGCATAGCCTTTCACCACCAGTCTAGCTTTGTATCTGGCTATACTTCCATCTGCAAGCTTCTTCACTTTATAAACCCATTTATTTCCAATTACTTTCTTACCATTTGGTTTAGGAACAAGTTCCCATGTCTTGTTCTCCTCTAGTGCATTGAACTCTTCCTTCATCGCTTCTTCCCATTGCTTCTTACCTTTAGCTTCATCATAGTTCTGAGGTTCTTCATCATCTTTGACCATATATGCATAGTTCTTCTGAGTTATGTAAGAAGTATCATAAGAATACCTTTCTGGTTGTCTTCTAGTCCTGCTTGACCTTCTTGGTTCACATTCTTCATATGTGTCTGGATACACTTCTTCATCAAACATAGGAGCTTCTTCATTCCTTCTTGTTAATCCACTTGTGGATGTACTTGCTTGCATATAGTCTTCATCTCTATTTACCTGCACAATTGATTTTCCTTTCTCACATCTTCTTACCTCTTCTTCAAATTCTTCAGCTGTATGACTTTGATCTACATACCAACTTTTCTGTTCATCAAATGTAACATCTCTAGAAACAAGAAATTGTTTGGTTAAAGGATTCCACAACATGTAACCCATCTGCTTTTCATCATAACCAATGAACACATATTTTTCTGCCTTTGGTTCAAGTTTATGCCTAAGTTGTGATGGCACATAAGCATATGCAATTGATCCAAACACTCTACAATGATCTAGTGTTGGTTTCTTACCCCACCAAGCTTCATATGGAGTCATTCCATTCAGAGTTGCACATGGTAATCTCTTCACAAGATATGTAGCTGTATTTACAGCCTCAGCCCAAAGATAATTTGGACAGTTCTTCTCCTTTAGCATAGCTCTAGCAAACTCAACCAAAGTCCTGTTCCTTCTTTCTGCTACACCATTTTGTTGTGGTGTATACCTGCAAGTTATTTCTCTCTTAATACCTGCATTCCAAAGATAATCATTGAACTCTTGGGAGAAGTATTCTCCCCCTCCATCAGACCTCAGTCTTTTAAGCTTTTGACCTGTGACTCTCTCTGCATATGCATGAAAATGCTTGAAAGCTCCAAACACTTCTGATCTTTCCTTCAAAACATATAATGTTATCCATCTTGTAGCATCATCAATGAAAAGAACATAATACCTTGAGCCATTGATAGATCCTTCTTTTGTTGGTCCCCATACATCTGTATGAATGAGCTCTAGTAGTCCATCATGTTTGAATCCTTTCTTTTGAAATGGTAAACTGTGTGCTTTACCCATTTGACATGCTTCACATTTATAAACCATATGTTGACTTTGCACATTTGGTAATCCTAGTACAGACTGATTAGCAACCATAGCTTTAATTCCTCTTTCATTGAAATGACCTAATCTCTTATGTCAGAGATCAAGTTCTGTAATCACTGCTTCACCATGTGTGAGCAAAGCTTGACCAATGTTCCCTTGTACTCTTAAAGTAAAGAGTCTACCTTCTTTCTTACCAGAGACAATCTGATTATATCCATTATCTGGATCTTCAACAAATACTCCTTCATTTGTAAACCTGACTTGAAAACCTTTTTCAACTATCTGTCCCACACTAATCAAGTTTTTAGGTATTGTAGGAACATACAAAACATTGGTTAGCAAATCTGCTCCACTCTTGCATTTCACTTTTCCAATTGAATGTACACTATGTCTTGTATTATCACCTCTTTGAACTGTATGACTAGAAATGCCTTTTTCCAATTCTGACATCAATTCTATGTTTCCTGACAAATGATTAGAACATCCAGAGTCAATGTAAAATATCTTTAGATCTTCTTTATCTGATGTGTTGATTGAGTTCATCATCAATGATGTATGACTTTCATTCTGTGTGTCATTTGCATAGTTGTAGTAGGTGGTGTTGTAGGATTGATTCTGTCCCCAACTTCTTCCTCCACCTCTACCATAGCCTCCTCTTTGACTTTGTCTACCTCTTTGAAAATTACTTTGATATCTTCCACCTCGGCCTCTGCTATTGTTGTTTTGATTCTGGTTTGATCCTTGTTGGTTGTGCCAACAGTCATGAGCCAAATGATTACTCAATCCACAGATCCAGCAAGCCTTCTTGTTGTTATTTTGATTACCTCTTCCTCTTCCAAAACCTCTTGCTCTTCCTCTACCAGTGCCTTTACCTCTTGCATAATAGGCTTGAGAACTAGACTCCTCTTCATCCTTTGCTTTACCTTTATCTCCTTTCTTCTTGTTCTTCATGTACATTGCAGAACTTTGTCCTTTATCTCCATCTCCCTTCAAGTCTTGCTCATATGTGAGCATCAAACCAAGCAACCGGTTCAAATCTGGAACATAATGATTTAATGAAAGTTCTGTTGATAAGACAAAAGGTTTCCACCTTTCATCCCCTCTCAAACCTGCAAGTAATTGAGCAATCAATCTGTGATCTTCAACATCTTCATCTATGGATCCAAGACTATCTGCTAGATCCTTCATCTTAGTGACATAATCACTAATGGTTTGACTTGGCTTCTTCTTGAATGTTGTAAACTCTGACCATAGACTTGCTTTCCGTGCTTTAGTAGTACTTTGGAAATGATACTCCAATGCATTCCATATATCTTCAGATGATTCCAATCCTCTGATGTGTGGTAGCAAATGATCAGAGATTGTATTGTAGATGTATGCTTTTGCACTTGCATCCTTCTTCTGCCAATGCTTTAAAGCATCAAGTTCTTCTTTCTTTGGTCGGCTTTCATCTTCAAATACTGGCTTCTCTTCTTCACCTGTTACATATACCATGAGATCCTTACTCATAAGTAAGGCTTCCATTCTCATTACCCATGCGGGGTAATTATCTCTATCCAGTTTGTCAATGGAGATATGATTTGCCATAGTTCTTTTCTTCTGCTGCAACCTGTGAGCTTAAAGGATAAAGGATAATACCTTTTGAAGTTCTTTGTGTATGAGGATACTTTTGAAGTAACCTTTTGTTGCTACAAGGGTTGCCCATATTTTTCCTCATGCTATGGCATCCCTTAGCCCTCATGAAAGTACCATCTTTTTGTAAACTAGGAGATGTCCATGTGAACACTCTCCTAAAACCCTTTTTGATAATTCCTCTAAGCCTATGGTATTCAAGCCTTTCTTTGAAAACTCCTTTTTGAACAAGCACAAAACTCCCACGTTGAAATCCATGCGCTCCCTCTCTCTCTAGGTAGTTAGCTTTTTGAAATTCCCATATCACATGAGATTCTCTTTTTTTAGCACATGTGGTCTTTTGACCACATGTTTTATTCACATATGCCTCTCTTCTTCTCTATATAAAGAAGAGCCTCATTTGTAAAAGGGGAGGTCCCTTGGCCATGGCCTTGGCCTCCATTTTGGTAATGGAAGAAGGTGTCATTTGCTACTCTCCTGTTTCCTTGTGTGCAAGGCGATGATCTTGGTGTATGGATTTGCATGTGTGTGTGCATGGTTGGGAGGATGTTCCCCTTGCTCCTTGTGACGTTGGCCATTGTTTCCATTGGTCCATGAGCGTGGGTGAACCTCTCCTCTCATTCTTTGCCCCAACTTGGAGAAACTTCTCACTTCCATGTGAGGCGGTTAGGGTTTGTCGTTCCCCTTTTCTCAACAATTTGGCGCCGTTGCCGGGGACGTCGGCCTTTAGCCGTTGGTTTTTCCAAGTTTGCGTGTCCATACTTCGTGAGATGCACCTTGACACTTGGAGGAGGATGAATACGTGTGGCCTTCGGTTGGCCTAGGGTTCCTCTTTCTTTTAATTTTTGAGTAGTTTTAGTTCATTTTTTTGTTTGTTGCACAAAAACAACCCCCAACACCCTCCTCCTTCTCTCTCACACCTACACACTTCCACTCACCCATTCAGTGGGCTTTTCTCCCATCTCTTAGTGAGGAGGCCTGTCTTGAATTTGGGGAAGGATAGTTATCCCTCTTTGTCCTCCCTCTATCCAAGAAAACCTAAATTTGCACATAGGATCCCATTACACCGTGGGAACACGGCATCTTTTCCAATGCTGGACGAAATTGATGAACCAATGCACATTCAATGGGGCTATTCGGTCATTTGCTGGTCTGTTCTCCCCCGCATTCATTTCTTGAGGTGGGTGGTTGGAGAAGCCTACCCTCCCCATAACCCCCCTTCTGCCCAAATTTTTCGGGTTGTGCCTCTTGAGCTCCCCCTCCCGTGTCTGTGCGTTGGGGTCGAGCATCCTCCTGCTCCCCCTTCCTGTCCGGCTATGGCAGGTTAGAACTTGCCCACCCAAATTTCATAACCTCCTTGGGGAGCGCGGGTCACATGTGTTGTCTATCCGGGTCAACTTTCTTGTGGAGCTTCTCCTGCTCTGTGCCCTTGTCTATGGCGGACGTGCACTACGAGGTTCTCCCTTTCGTTGGTCCACATCCAACAGCGTGACAGGCGGCACTGCTCTCCTCTGGGTTGAGCTCCATCGAGCCCCCTTCCTGAGCATCCTCAGGGACCGAGCTTCACCATGCTCTCTCCCTCCCTCCTGATCTCTCTCTACATCGGTCATTTTGGGGTCGAGCGTCCTCTTGCTCCCCCGGCTATACCTGGCTATGGAAAAGATGAGCTTCTCTGCATCCGCAAGTCTATTTCATCGTGCTTCCTGCAAGAGGCGCCCTCTGCTCACACTTCCACTCGCATATGGAGAATGCTTGCCTCATCTGCTACAGGTGGGTGTTATCATTGCATAACTTTTGGGGTCAAGCATCTCCCGGCTCCCCCACACATTGGTACCACACCTTTCAACTGGGGGGGGGGGGGGGCAGAGCATGCTTGTCATGCTTGGGCTTCCTCCGGGCTTGCGTCTCAGACTTGGACTTCCCCACCATCGGGGGAAGGAGGATATACAGAGCATTGGTTGTTCCTTTGCATGCGATACTCTAGGTGGGAGGAACGTGATCACCACTACTTCCACGGTGACAAGCTAGGAAGGTATGCACCATTTCTGCCAGTAAAGGGCGTCCACCCAGACCTTCAAATGTCGACTGCTCTTGCTGGGGGTCATACTACTCTGTGAAGCTTTACTCTCTGCGGTATCCCTGTGTCTTCTTCTTCCCACAAATTCCTTGTTGTGGTCCGAGTTCCATTGAGCTTCCCATCTCCATTTACTTTTAGAATCGTGCTTATCTCCTCATCGTCCCTTGCTGCCTGGGTTATGCTCCCATCTCCAGGATAAGATGGATTAGTGTATGCGGTGCTTGACTATGTTAATTATGCGGCAAAAAGGTTAATGATTTTAGAGTCCTCTTGAATATGGTTTGTATTTTGAAATATGATATGTGCATACACCCAAATGCTCGAGCTGGCTCCTACCTATTTGTATTCCATTGGCTTGGAACTTAGGAAATGATCTAAATGATGCTATGTGGCTTGCATTTTTTTTAGTCCAATGACTGTTCTAAAACATGCTGATAACTCTTAAAACCCATACGTGTTGCAGGTCTGCCCTTGTAGATAGAAATATTTATGCCCTTGAAAGTGTTGTCTGATACAGGTTACTCGATGGTTTTTTCTTGGGGAAGGAGCTCTAATACTTGTTAAAAAAGTAATACCTTTTCATTGCAATGTCATGCATCTATAGCTCAGGGACATGTCCATCTCCCTAATCAAGGCATCCATCTAATTCGTGTTTTGCCTTTGCCTAACAAAAGATGATCTGTAATCATATGCATACTAAAGGCGACAAATGCACTCCTCTCATAAGTACTCTTAGAGGACCTCTCCATCTCACATTAGAAATCATTCCTGCTTAAGTCTAATAAAATCACACAATGCATAATTTCTGTAGTATCCTTTGGATTGAATACTTAATAGGAAGAAAGTTTTTCGAACTACTGATGATAATGTTGATCTGATTCTCCCAAGTCTCACAGAGTCTTGGCAGTAGAAGTTGATACTATATACAGGCCTACAGGAAGGCTCATGGTAGCTCCTAGGAACAGGGACTCAACTTTATCTGATACATGGCACTTGGTTCATGACAGGACTACTAACATTGGTTTTGACTTTCTGTGAATGTCATATTGGGATAGTATCAAAACTCGAAAGTAATTCTATTTTCTTTAACTATCTGTATTTCATGAATGCCTAAGACAAATGTTTTGTCTCACTTCTATATAGTCATTATGATCGGGTACTTCATCCTTCGAGGACTTAAGTATTCACATCAGTTGGGCTCTCAGTCCATAGATTCTAACTGTCATTTGCATTGCTACAAGTGTCCACTTTATATTGCAGGAAAATATCTTGACAAAAATTTCTTGAAGCTTTGTTGTTCTTGCATATTTCCTGATGGAAAAGAATTGTTGCATGTGCGGTACTGATCACTCTCAGGTTAGGTTTAAAGATCCTCACGATCAGAGCAGCATGAGAATAGTGTTCTTTGATATCCTCCAACATGAGGTGAATATATTCATTCTAATTGCTCATCATGAATCTATCTTGAGTGTTACAGGTTGAAACAGAAGTTGATGATGGCTCAGAATTGTTGGTTGATCTTTTGTGGAAGGCTACTACTATTGGAAGCTCACAGCTCGTTTTCTTCCTTCATATGTTCTGTCGTGACTATTTGTGTTCACTTATGTTTAATGGAAAAAATGAGAGTGTTTCATATGGTTGACGTCTGTGATTATTCTGGTTATGTTTGAGTTCAGGGCCTGATTTCAGTTGGAGCAGATACTGGACTTCTCTAGGGGAAAGACTCACGTGCTTACTTATTGCATGGTCATCCTATTTGCACCTTCATATTATACTATAAAATGATTGACTTATTTGATTGAAAATTGACCTTTGCATACTCATTTGAGTCACTAAAAGGGAAACTTGTATCTCATATGTTTCAAAGCAATATGTCACACATGCACCTATATGATAACACATCTAAGATGTTGAGATATGGTTGTTGCTATGTATGTTTAGTAGAAAGGCAGATGATGGCATCATATGGGAAGTTTTTACTTTTTTAATTTTGTCATCACAACTAGTATGGATAGATACTCTGTTTGAAATGGTACAATTGCTTTCTGTTGAGGTAGTGTCCTTTGAAATGCAGACATATCTTGGATGCATAATGCTTGTGCTACAAAACGTTCTTATGTGAGCATGTATTCTCTAAAAAGATGGTTGCAGGTGAACAGGCACATAGGGGTTGACATTTTTTCAGCCTGTTCTACACTTAATTAGTGTGAAAAACATAAGGGATTGAGCAATTGTTTTTTAGAGGAGTAACTCCCTAGTTCCACATTGCTCAAAGGAATATTTAGCAATACAGGCAAACACACTTAGATGTTTTACAACTGTGCTTTGCAGGAATAGTGCTGGATAAGATGATTTAATTTCCTGAATGCTCCTAAAATGATAGGACTCAATGTTACACTATTGACTGTTCATTCTATGAGCACATAAAAATCATGTCAAATTGCAAGATGAAATGAGGGTAGGAATGTACGTTAATCATGATATCCTATTCATCTCATGCTATGAAACGTGATATGTCACACTCACTTGGAGATAACTGATGTTGGATTGCAGAAATAAGAAGATTTTCAGGAGCTCTTCTCATTAGAAGAGCAAGTTTTAAGTGAAAGATGTCTCTCAAGTGGAAACAAAAAAATGAAATTTTGTGGTTGGTTCTTTTCAATATCAGTCTACTTGTTATGTATGTTAAATTTCAGGTATTGGAGCTTTGAAGAGATGACACACTGGAGGAATGCAGGGCTGACTGCCCCCCAAGGGGATTGTGTCGCTCAGCAATATGAAGTTGCAGACTTGAAGACTGACGACTTGCTGATTTGAACAGTTGCAGAGTAGCTGAGCGGAAGACTCAAAGCTTGGACCAGTCCACCAATATATGCGTATCATTTCTCAGCTTTGTCGAGGGCGACAAAGTCTAGGAGGAGGAGGGTGTTGCTACAAGGGTTGCCCATATTTTTCCTCATGCTATGGCATCCCTTAGCCCTCATGAAAGTACCATCTTTTTGTAAACTAGGAGATGTCTATGTGAACACTCTCCTAAAACCCTTTTTGATAATTCCTCTAAGCCTATGGTATTCAAGCCTTTCTTTGAAAACTCCTTTTTGAACAAGCACAAAACTCCCACGTTGAAATCCATGCGCTCCCTCTCTCTCTAGGTAGTTAGCTTTTTGAAATTCCCATATCACATGAGATTCTCTTTTTTTAGCACATGTGGTCTTTTGACCACATGTTTTATTCACATATGCCTCTCTTCTTCTCTATATAAAGAAGAGCCTCATTTGTAAAAGGGGAGGTCCCTTGGCCATGGCCTTGGCCTCCATTTTGGTAATGGAAGAAGGTGTCATTTGCTACTCTCCTGTTTCCTTGTGTGCAAGGCGATGATCTTGGTGTATGGATTTGCATGTGTGTGCATGGTTGGGAGGATGTTCCCCTTGCTCCTTGTGACGTTGGCCATTGTTGCCATTGGTCCATGAGCGTGGGTGAACCTCTCCTCTCATTCTTTGCCCCAACTTGGAGAAACTTCTCACTTCCATGTGAGGCGGTTAGGGTTTGTCGTTCCCCTTTTCTCAACACCTTTTGATGCCTTGTGTCTTCAAATGCTTCACCTTTCAAACTTTAATGGAAAACTTTACAAAACTTCTCGTACCTTTGTCGTCTTCTGCTCTCGAGAATCTTTTTGCTCTGATACCACTTGTTGATGTATGAAACACCACAAGAAATGAATTAATGTGACACTAGAACACCTCTATGGTCACCATTAACTCATTGCCACTCCAAAACTTTGAGAAATGATAGCCTAAAGTGAGAACTTTGCTTCTACAGAAATTCTTAGTCACCGAAATGACATACCCTCAGTATTTTGCTAATTTCTCCTAGCTCAAGTATTATTTCTCCATGAAAGTTTATAGGCTAAGACTAGAAGAGTAGAGCTTTCCAACAAGCTATCATATGTATCAAACGGATCTCTAGAACTCAAGTTATGGCTCTCACAAGATGACCCTGTATGACCTTCCAAAACTGGAAATTTTACCTGTTTTAGTAAGAGCGCCTGTTTAAAATTAGAATTCGATGCTTAGCATCGACTTGCAACGAGAATTCGATGCCGGGCATTGACTTGGGATGTTTTTGGCCACTTTTCAGCAGGGATTCGATGCCGGGCATCGACTTCCCACATAAAGTCTTGATCTTCTGGACACCAAAACTATAGGTGATTTCATGCACACTTATAATATGACTTATCAACTGGAATTCGATGCCAGGCATCGAGTTGCTCCAGCAACATCATCTTTTCAAGAAGATTTGGCAGTAGATAAAAATCAGATATGAAGATAAGGACTTATCAAGTGAGATTCGATGCCACGCATCGACTTGCTTGGAAAACTTCAACCTTTCAAATCATTGCACAGAAGACAAACACTGGAGATGGAGGAAGAAGACTTATACACAGAACTTTAACTAGTTCTTGTCATAACTATGAAAACTCAGAAGCTTACAAGTGCTTTCTCACTCAAAGAAGCCCGACTATAGTCAGTCATACAAAAATGAGTTCTTCTCACTTTCTCATTGTCTTCCTCCTTCTTCTTCTCACCGCGTCAGTTAATACTAACTAACTTATATAGACTTTCTCATTCCCGTAACTTTTGAAAAACTTCTAGAACTAAAGTGAACTAACTTTACAAGTATAATACATTTGTGAATTTGTCCCTTCACATAGGCATGGGGTTTTCTTTCTAAGATTTGACCTTCAAATATATGTCCAGTTAGTGATTGTTTCTCCAACATATATTACATGGCTTGAGGGTTGAGCTATAATACACTGTTTAGGTACCCAAATCTGTGTGGGTGTGGGTCGATTCATAAGGTGCTTCTTGGCGATTCAAATTTGTCGAATGTTCGTACTCGTAGAGGAAGGTCTAGGAGATGTTGAATATTGCCTCTGCTTCTGTTGAAACTTCTTCTTGGCTTCATCTGCATTATTGAATTCTGGTGGTGCGCTCTATCCTTTCGGCACCCATATTTGTCTCGTGCCTCTTGCTTTGTGATGCTGATGCTGCTTTCCTCTTTGTGTCGTCTGATATTGTCGTCCGTCTGGGTTCCTTCGTCGTGGTTGACTCCTTTGTGGTTGAGGTTGAGAGGTCCGATGGACACTCTACTTTGGAAAAGAAGGGAGGTCCAACACTTGCGAAACCTGCCCATTAGGAAGTGCTCCATTTTGTACTATTAATCTAGGCTAGTCCACAGTAAGTGTGGAAGGATGGGCACTGCATGGTGTTTTGCCCATGTGGCTGCTGATGCAGTCCACCTGACTGCTGATTGTCCCCACGTGACCTGCAATGGTCCCCATTTGTTCGCTACTGGAAGACCGAGGGAAAATATCTTGACAATCTTTGGTATGGCCCCTATCCATCGACAAGCTCTCATGGGTTGACTTTGGAGGGAGCATGCTTAGCCGAGGGATTTTCCCAAATATCTTACGGTCCTCCGTCATGAGCATTTCATAGGGTCTAGGGTTACATACCTCAGGCGGAGTGTTGTTAGGGAAGTCAAGTGATATCACTCACTGCTGATTTAAGGTTCCAATCTGCAAGGAGCCTTGTCTAAGATTTAGGTCCACTGAGTGATCGTATAGCCAATCTTGGCCAAGGATTAGGGGTTCTATCAGGTTGTCATCATGGCACACTAGTAGCTTCGCTGTCATGGTCACTTCATGTATGAGGATAGGAAGGTCCACCTCACCCATGCAAGGGGTTTCCATGCCTCCTAGCCCTATGAGGTATGCCTCAATTAGCCGCATTTCTATTCCTGAGTCCTTATAGTAGGACCATCTAATCCCGCTAGTCGCAACACCTTAATCAATTAAAGCCCTGAGCTCTTGGCAAGGGTTGCCGAACTCTAGCATGACTATAATGAATGGTCTGCTGTCCACTATGCTAGGATGAGTACTTGACTTTGCTTGACACATGGCCATGGGGTATCTGGGTGTTGTTTCCAGATGGTTATAATGTTATCTCCCTAGTCCTTGTCTTCTTAACTTCATTCGCTTAATGTGTTCTATAGCTTCTGCCTGAGCTTTCGCTCGTATTCTATTTTCTTCCTCCTTACGCTTCTTTGCCAACGTGAGTCGTCTAAGCATATCCTCAGTAAGAGGTTCCTGGTATATCCTTACTCTACAGCCACTAATGTAATTAGGCATTATGTCTCCTTCTAGGGTGGCTAATTGTACTGCTCCACTTGTCGAGAGTCTGTTAATGATCATAGGTCCATAACCTCGCTTTTCTAACTTCCTTGCATGTTGTTTCCGCGTATATACTAGGACTAAATCTCCTTCTTTTAAGCCTTTATCTTTCACATGTGCAACGAAATAGGCTTTCTATCGCTTCTTTGCTGCGTATATTCCTGCTGCTGCTTTCAGCCTGGTTTCGCCTAATCGTTCCAAGTCCATTATCCTTGATGATAATTCATGGCCGGTCCACTGATGTTCTTGTGCAACCTCAAGGGTCAGTATCAAGAAGTCCAAAGGAAGCACAACATTCTGACCAAAAACCATCTGAAAGGGAGTTGCATTGAGTACGGTCTTGTAGGCCACTCGATATGCCCAAACAACGTGGTGTAATTGTTTGTCCCAATCTGAACGTTTGTTGTTCATGAGTTTCATCAGTACGTTAGAAAGGATCTTGTTAGTGCTTTCAGTCTGACCATTGGCCTGAGGATGATATGGTGCGGATTTCTTATGAATCACCATAAAATCCTGTAACACATATTCAATGACTTGGTTTAGAAAGTGAGTTCCTCGATCGCTCACTAACTCTATAGGCAATCCATATCTTGCAAAGACATTTTCAAATAAGAATTTTGCAGTCGTGTCTGCATCATTCTTTTTTGTGACTTTTGCCTCTACCCATTTGGTAAGATAATCTGTCGCAACAATAATGTATTCATCATGTGTACCTTTTGCAGGGGGGTTAATGGGTCCTACAAAGTCTATACCCCACTTAGAAAATGCACGTCCTCCCATCATGGGTTTCAATGGCAATTTCATCTCTGCGAGTTGGAAATTGATTTCTTTGGCACACGGGTAGTTCTTACTCATTTGAGCTATTTGAGGTCCTTCTTTTAATCTAGCTTGATACGCACAAAACATCATGTCTAGGTTTTCTGGTATGGGTTCCGCTAGAACTGATCCTCATCTCTGAGCTGGGTTCTCTTGCTTCAATTCTTGTGAAGTCAATTCTAGGAGTTTGGCTCTAGATTCCTTGAGACTTCCTTCCAATTTAGTTATTCTTTTACTCCATTTTCTCTTAATTCTTTCTCTAGACTCTTTCCAAGATTTCGTCCTTTTACTGCTAGACTCTCCAGCTTCACTAGTTCCAGCTATTCTCTCCTGATTAAGCTGTTGGTTTTGTAAGAGCACCTGTACTCTTGTTATAGCTTGGATAGGCACGTATGTAGGGTTGGATCCGTCTTATGAAATGATCTCCTTGGCACCTAAAGCATGGTCCTCTAGGGCCCTGTGGTCTTTGTTGTCTCAATTGGGGCCGTGGATTAGGGTTGGTATACATCACATTGGCATTGTCGGGCTCCCAACTGGGTTCCAATGGTGGACTATCATATTGATATGGTTCCACATGTTCTAGTGACTCTGTGTAATACGCAGGTGGACTATCTACATGAGTAGAGTCAAAACTGTTTGAGTTCGGATCACTGTCAGTAAATAGGGGTGAAACGAGAACTAGAGATCTATTGAGATTCTCTTCTGCAGCAACATATTGAACTGAGATGACATTAGCTGGTCGGGGTGGCTGCTGAGATAAAACAGGTTGTGGTCTCTGTGGAGCCTGATATGGATAGTTCTGAGGAGGCCTATAGTAATGAGGATGAGCATTATATTGACCTTGATATGTACCTGGTTGTGCATATGCTCGCGGGTAGTTTTGTCTCACTGCCTGTTTGTTGTATGGGCAATCTTGAGCCGTATGATTCATGTATCTTCTCTCAATTGTATAGTATTGGCCACTAGGGTTGGCTTGCGATTGTGTGGCATTGGGACACACATTTGCCATATGATCAGCACCACAGGTGTAACGATGCTTGTTTGTTGTTAACCTAGGCATCTGTTTACTAGAAAATCCTAGTTTTTGGGCCACTTTCTCTGCTAGGTCCTCTATCGAGCTAGACAATTAGAGATGAACAGTCTGAATCCTTATAGACTTTTGAGAGTTCCAACTCATCTCCTAAGTTGTCCTCAATGCCTATGCAAATTCTTACACATTGCTCTAGCGTTCTGGGTTCCTTCAAGTATACATAGGAGCATAGTTTAGAGCTCAACAAGACATCGAGAAATAATGACACTTGCTTGGCCTGTGAGGGTAGATCTTGCATTGGACATCTCTCCACATATTGTCTAAACCTACTTCCTGTGAGTCTAACTCTTTCCTGAGGGGTTTGTTTAAAGCTATGAATCAACGAAGACGTGTCATGCCTGATCCCACTTTTAGAGAATTCAGTGATGAATGACTCTAAAAAGTGATGGATGTCTCTAAATTGCCTTTGTTGCAATGGTTGGAACCAAGTTAAAGCGGTGTTCTTTAACGTTAGTCCAAATGCGTTATATTGTGTTAATATGTCTTCGACTTGTTCCGGAACATGGTCATAGGGATCTCTTGTCCCATCAAAGTAGTTTTTCATGGATTTTACTAACAGAGTGGGTCTTAAGATTCTTGCGTGTTCGTGTGGTTTAGGTAGAGGAAAATCATCTCTACCATCTGGTATTCTAGGTTCTCTTTGTCTATCCACTCTATCTATGTCTATGGTGGTTCTATCTCTCCCTATGGGATGATTGAAACTTACTTCAGGTCTCTCTTTGTTTTTCTCTCTTTGATTACCATGGGCTGAGGATGTTCCAGCCCCTTGATAGCTTGCGTTTATGTTTGCTCAAGATGGAGGGAAGACTAAATCACCTCTCCATGTATATGTGTTTCTTGCGTGGTCAAGTACCACAAATACTCTTTCTGACGTTTCATCCAGGTATACAACCTTTCCAGGTGTATCCGGGTCCTTAAATTCATAGATTGTGATGGTGCCTACGTCACTCGGTTGTTTTGTTCTATACCTCCAAAATGCTTCGCCAGTTTCTTTATTTACAAACAAATCTATGCTTCTGTTATCTTGAGGGATCCACTCCGGGATTACCACTCTTGTCAGCACAGATTTCCCTCTAAGTGTTCTAGGTTCTTCTAATGGTTCTTTTCCTTGGGCTCTCGCTTCCGTCTCTAACTGAATTACAACAAACTCATTGGTATTGTTTGGCTAAGTACTTATGATGTACATCATTCCTTCCTTGTCTATGTATGCGTCTCTTTCGAATTCCACCACTGGACGTTCCAATCCAATGGGTTGATCAGGATTGTGCATTTGCACCACTTGTCTTTGCAAACCATCCTCATTGATGCGAGCACCTAAGCGGTTGGTTCGGAGAAATTCTAATTTAGTTCTATAGGGTCCTCGGGTCTTTCTAAATATGCTACGTTTGACCCTCCTTCTGTTCTTTTCGTGCTAAAAGCCATTTCCGATTCACTCGTATCTGAGCTCAACTCATAGGGATAACTATTATTCAATTGTTGTGCCCAAGATCATGCAGTAGTCCCTACGCTTGCTTCTGATGATCGAAGGCTTCGTCAGTCTGACTTACCTATATGTTTGCCCGATCTAAGGTTCATGAATTTACTTCACGGCACTCTCTGATCGTCAATGATTATTTTTTCTTACTTTCTTGATTCTTTTTTGAATTCCTTTAGATTCTTGTCTAGATGTATGGATCAGGAATCAACTTTTCGTGGTACTTTTGAGTTCTCCTTCCGCCAGACTTAAATTCTTTCCTTTAGGTTTTCGTATCACACACCTTTACTTTAGTCTTGGACTTAAAAAATTAAATCTCTTGAACTTGATGCGTTCCTATTGTCTTTAATCTAATCCACAATGCTAACGTTTAGCTTAAGCTAGTAATTGACTGAGGGGGTTGAGTATTCTTCCAACCTCAAGTCAGCTGCTTTGGTCGCCCTGATGCCCAAGAAGTCGCGCTTCCCAAGCCCTGCGTTCTTCACTGCCTTGCTTTGTTTGCCCTTGATTGTCCTTGATAGACCTGTAAAATCCCACCATTAGACCAATCTTCAAATGGATGATCAAGTACTTGAATATATACACCTTTAAAGGTCCTTTCCCTTTTGCCCAAAATTTTTATGCCCCCTGGCTTTCTAGTCCCTAAGATGGTCAACCTCAAATTATCTTATCTCAAATTATCTTATCTTATGTCAACTTTGGATGAAAAAGATATGACCGTCAGGCCCTCGGGGGTAAAAATTGACAAACAGGTTTTTCTTCAATTATGAGCTAAGGGGTCTCTAATGAGCTTAATGATCCAAAAATTTTCACAAAATAGCCCCAAATTTGGTCAAAAATTGAAACCCTAAAAATTGTGTTTGGGGTGGATAATCACGATGGTCTGAGATAATCGCGATGGTCTGGGACTGTCGCGATGGCTCAGATGAACCGTTGCGATGGCGTGGCACAATCGCGATGGTCCGAAGGAGCGAACTGTCCCGACCACGTAAATGTGAGCAATCATGATGGTGTGAATGAACCGTCGCGATGGTCTAATCAACGAGCAATTGCGATGGCATCGGTCAACGGTCAATGCGACGATCACGATGGCGTGAGCCCGTCGCGATGGTCACAAAGCACGATGGCGTGAGCCAATTGCAATGGTTCAAATGTCGAGGCGTCGTGATGGTCTGAAGGTATCGTCGCGATGGTATAGCTTGCCACGTGGCAGCATCGGCACGATCGCATGAGCCAATCGCGATGGCATGGGGTCGACGGGATCATCGTGATGGTTAAGGACCGTCGCGATGGTTCAAGTGAACCGTCGCCATGGCGTGAGACGGTCGCGATGGTCCGGCCGAGCCGTCGCGATGGCATGAGCCAATCGCGATGGTGTGACACAATCGTGATGGCGTAAGCCAATCGCGATGGTCCACCAAAATGCAAATTTTTCAAATGCAACAATGGATTCCTATAGGTGCAAGGATGCTCTACAACGTGGTGAACTCGCTTACCTCAAATTCCGAACTTGGCAGACCATCGTGATGGTCTAACACACTCGGCATTTTCTGACAAAAAGTGATTTTCTTACCGTTTTGCAACTTTCTTGATGCTCTAGAGCACTGTACCTGCAAGAAAACTCAAAAACAAAAAAGCACATACATGCACAAAAGCTCTCTCTCTCTCGCATGCACAAATGAGGGGAAATGAGGAGAATGGGTGGATATGGTGAATTTTTTTATTTTTTTGGAGTGGAAGATGATGATGCAGTGATGAAGATGGAGTGTGGGAGAGGTGAAAAACAACAAAAACTAAGTAAAAACAACAACAAAAACTGAAATTTTTACCTTGCAATGCCACTTCTTGCTATACTCTTACCATCACACATTCGTCCTAGACTTGATCCCCGACAACGGCGCCAAATTTGGTGTTGCTCTAGCACAATGGTGAGAACCATGTTAAGAAGCTCCACCTCCTTAATGTCAATGATCCGCATAAGAGATAGGAGTGATATGAAGATCGTGAATGTGATATGAAGTGAGAGTGAAGGTGAGAAGCATGGAGATGCACACACACATACACACACACAATGAAGAGACAAGCAAGACACAATGGAAGGTAGGAAATCAACTCTATTACTCAAGAATACTCTTACAAGCTCCTCTAAGCTCTTCTCTACTCAAACAAGCTAAACTCAAAAATGAGCTCTCTAACTCTTTTTATAGATTCTAGATTAGTTTTGACCGATTTCACATCTAGTGACCGGCATAGTTAAAAAATAGGTTCTAGATGCTATTTGAAAGGGTAAACGGTATCTAAAAATAACCAAAATTGGTACTACCTAAGTCCTCAAGCTTGAGGACTCCTTGGCTTGCACAAAATGGAGCTATAAATTACAAAAAGGGTTTTTCTATGTTACATATGGTACAAAAGTGATGAAAATCACTGTTGGAGGTTTTGAAAAGAATTTATAAAACGTATTTGTTTGAAAAAATGATTCAATTGACTCCCTGCTTCTTTGTTATGCTCTGTCTTTACATGCTTCCGCGTCTTCTATGCCTCTGACTACTGCCAACAGTCAAGGCCAACAAAGTCTAGGGGGAGGAGAGTGCTAAGCTATAGGATGTGAACACACCTTCTCTTAGACCATGTGAACCCTTTTTGTTCATTAAAATACCCTTTCATGTATATTTGAGGGCTTGCACATGAGAACACCCTCCTAAGAACTTTTTGAAAAATTCTCCAACAATATGGTATGGAGACTTGTAAATAAATCCCTTTTTTGCAAATATAGGAGAAAACCCACGACCAAATTCCCACACCCCCATTTCCTTGAGATTAGGGAATATTTCCCAAGATATCAAAAGATATGTTAGTTAGAAAGCATGTGCTCCTTTTTGACTAGTCAAAAGGAGCACATGGGGGAATGTGCTTAGCCTATTTATAGAGGCTTACTTTTGTAAGGGAGGGAGCTTTTGGTCGACGTGCTCTCTTGTAATATCCTTTGAATGGAAGAACTCTCTTTTCTCTTAAGGCTTTGTGCATATGTGTATTTAGTCTTAGAGTGTGAGAGAGTGAGGTGTGTGTGCATGCTAGCATTTCCTATGTGTGTAAGTAGAGTGTTGCAACTTTCTTGTATTTTACATATGTGACTAGGATCCTTGACTCCCTTCTCTCCATGTTTTCAAGCATGTTGCATAGCTGTGGGCTCATGGCCAATGGCTTGAGCATGTTGGAGGTTGGACTGGATGAAAGGAGAGTCATTCTTGAGCCTTCCTCCTTGCTTTCATGCAAGATAGTGAGGGTTTAGGCTCCCCAAGGGCATACTACAACAACAAATTTGGTGTCCTTGCCGGGGAGAATGCCCTTTCATCACTTGGAGAGCTCAAGAGCATGTGGTAAGGTATTGATTTGCAATTTTTTTTTGCTTATACTCTTAGGATATGTGTGTCGGCATGGCATTTCTCACCCTTCCATTGGACCATTAGCTCCCCATTTCTTGGTTTTACTAGTATAGTTTTAGTCTACTTTAGTTGTTCCACAAAAACACCCCCTAACCCCCTTGTCTCTCTCACTCTCTCACATACATATACCCCTCCTATACACACACATTGTGCATCATTTTCACCCCTACCACCTCTAGAGTGATTGCCTTGGGTAGAGGGAAGGGGGTACTTCCTTTTTGGCTCCTTCCTTCTGTTCAATTTTCCAAGAAAATCCACAAAAAGAAACGAGTGTTGAAACTAGGTGCTTCAAAATCTCACAAACCCACTCCCTCCATTCGAATTTGCAACGAATTTGGGATAATCTTTGTCTGACAAGGGCATTCACGAATTCGCAAGTGGGGACCAAGGGAGGATTCAAATGCTTTTACTCTCTCTCCTTGGATGCCAATTGCGTGGCCAATTCATATCAGTTTTTGGGTTTCCAAAATACTTCAATTGTCATGGAGTAAATGTGAGCACAGTGAAACATGACTCCACTCACGAGGGTAGGTTGTACGCATCTAAGGTGGGAATTAGGAGCATTCATTCCCCTCCCTCCCCCAATCTCTGTTGCACCTTTCCTCTTCCTCTGTCGGGGTTGAGCTCCAAGCGAGCTCCCCCTTTCCTCTTCCTATGTTGGGGTCGAGCTCCAAGCGAGCTCCCCCTTTCCTCTTCCTCTGTCAGGGTTGAGCTCCAACCAAACTCCCCCTCCTATGCATCTTCTCCTCAAGGTATTCTGCCTAGGTGAGTCGAGGGCAGAGACTTCAGCTCTACTGTGGGGTTGAGCATTTGCTACTCCTATGGCATCTCTAGCTTGAGTTCGAGCCCGCACTCCCTCTCGTGCTCTGGAATTGATACTCTGTGCATGCGCCTCCATTTTTGTAGAGCCTCCATGGCGGAATGAAGCTCCTTGCTTCCCATCAGTGCTCTCCCGTTGTCGATGACCATGTCAGATTGAGCTTCTTTCTCCTCCACCTGCTGGAAAAGTTGAGCTATGGAGCCAACACCTCCTCTGCAAGATAAACTATGGCGACCTTTGAAATTTTCTTCAGTGACGAGCTTGCTCCCCCAGCATTCGGATGCTCCTGTCAAGGTCTGTGCTTCCCTCTTGAGACAAGATAGCTAACAAAAGTGGGTGTTGCCCCATGATCCTCCATGTCCTCGATGGGTTTCCGTTTGCTTGGCACCATCCTATGTGTGCATGATATCCTGTCATTTCGACTACCTTTCAAGAGGGATATGCTTGCTCTCGAACTCTCAAGGTTGCAATCATTGACAAGGTATGATGTTCAGGGTTCCTCTCCCCACATATCATTTTGAAGCTCTCCGACGACCACAAAGAAATGGTCATACACATTTCCTTCCGCTTGCGGGTGTGAAGGCTATTGCAGTTTGTGCGCTTGCATTTCCCTCTAACCTTCCTTCCCACCAGTTATGATTATTCATGTTTTTGCATATAGACTCTTCAAGGGGACTCATGTGTTCCTCCAAGCACTCATGAGGGAAGGCTACAAAGTAGCATCAGTATACCAAGAGGAAGGCAGCTATTGTCCTAACATCATGCACATTTGATGCATTATGGGTTGCTGCAGTATGAGTCCTTCTTCCAGTCTATCTATAGTCACCCTCTAAAACCATAAGAAGTAATAAGGATGAACACTATTGATCAATTGAAATCTTCCTCGAAAAACAAAAACAATGAACTACTAAGATTCAGGTCCCAAACGTGAGTATATTGATCTGACTTTCGAAGAGCTTCAAGGTCTAAATATCATATGATAGAGACCAAAAACTAGCTCAACCGTATGTTGTGAACAATGAAGGCAAGGTAGGTGTGGACATCTCACCTCTACAACAAGTATGAATATGATGAAGATTAAGTAACAGTTTCATTATCCTTTCTTATTCCAGTTCTGTCTAAGCTAACATGTCTGGGGGAAGTTAAAAATCTCCATGCTGTCCTTGAGGGTGTAACAAACTGAAGAAGATGGAACCACAATTTGCGGATGATATCTGTCACCAGCAAGGCTAAAATCCTTTGGCTCCTCCATCTCTGTGCACCTAAGTCAATGCTGACTATTGTATCACATGCATGCATCCAATTTTGGCCAAATTTAAGGTTTGAAAATTAATGGATTTTTGGGCTAAAATTTAACATTTTGCAAGTAGTTCAAGCTTCCTGGAAAGACTAAAGCAAGGTAGCACATGGGGTATAGTTAGAAGCATGCTTCATGACCATTAGGGCATTCACAAGAGCATCGAACTCAAAGTTGGAAGTCTACTAAACACTCTTACTCAATTTCTAGCCTAGGCTAAGAGCAAATAAATAGTCCGATTAGCAAAGGGTTATGATAGGAATAAAAGAAGTCAAGATCCTGTAATTTCTCAAGTCCAAAGCTAATCTACAATAATCATGGAGAACCAAAGAGTGAAAGAACATAATCTGATTGAAAACTATCACAAATATGATGAACTCAAGTGATCCTTACAAAGTTACATTGAGACAATACATTCATAAAAACCTAAAAAGAACATGTGCTTGGTACAAAAGAATCTACAACATTGTTGTACTTGGGAAATTGGGTTAATCGACAAAACATTTGATCCTTAGATTAGATAGGCACCTAGGTCAGGATAGACAAAGCATCAGATCCTCTGAAACTAGTGTCAATCATACTGTTAAGGCATGGGCTCAATAGCTCAATGATTATCCTTATGAGCTAGGCTCTTAGATCGGTGACTCAAAAATGTTGTTTAGTATGAAATACCTGTAGGGAGTTCATGGATAGCCTATTTACAAACTCCAAAAGGTCTCTGTAAGACTCGATTGGAGTACATTCAAAGTAACCAATTTAAGTGCTCCTATCTATTAGCATGGGTTGAGATTATAAGTGTTCCAACTCAAAAATGGAGATCAACCCTTTGGACTTGAACATGCAGTGGTCAAATTCAAAGAGGGCTCATATATCAATAAACAAGGAACCATGTACGTGGTTAGTAGCTCACCAAATAATACCGATGAGTTCGAAATCATTGTCCCTCATTCTGAAATAGGATACCTAGACCAGGAGAACATCACAAAAGAACCTTGTGGAAAGTCGATCTTGTCTAGGATAATTACACAAGAATGGATTCCCCAAGATATCAAAAGCAATGAGATGTTCTTGAATAGAGACATAGATGAAGAATTTTGGAGAGATAAACTAGACCAACCTAGTGAGGTAGGCAGAACCACTATATATGAGTTCAAAGACCATGAGGCTCCAAGTAAGTGTGTCTACTTAGAAAACACTTTGGAAAGAATGTTCTTATTAATGGAGCATGGTAGGCATGCATACACTTAGAAGGGTGAGTTAATTTTTACCCCATTGAGATCTAATGTTTCTCATGGTCAACACAGAGCGAGGACATCTCAGATTCATGGTATCCATAAGGAAAGAGCTACAAAAAAATGAGAGGTAAGCTTTGAAAACCTCGTATGAAGAGATAGATCAATATTGGAGATAGATGGAGTCAATCGAGAGAGACTCAGAGGTCCAAGACACCAAATAAGCATGGATGAGTTTTCCTTGCCAAGACCTAGAGAACACACTAGGATATTGAGATCCACTCAATTGGTAAAGTCCATGAAAAAATACTTCATACAATGCTTTTAATCTAATGCTAAAGAATATCACCGTGATGTGGTTTCAATCACCGCATCAAATTCAACTCAGGAACATTCACCAATTGCTAGAAGCATTCATCAATAAGTTTTTTAAAAGTGGCATCAGGCACAACATCTCATCCTTGATCCATAGTTTTAAGCAAACAACTCAAGAAATAGTCAGGCTAGATGGAAGAAGATTTAGACAATACTTGGAAAGATGCGCTATTCCACAGCTACCCACACTAGCCAAAATAGTGTCATTATTCTTGGATGGCTTTTTTGCAAATTTATGATCCTATGTCTACTTGACGGAGCCTAGGAACATAGAGCAATGTGTACACATGTGCATAGATATCGAGAACACACTAGGATATTGAGACCCACTCAATTGGTAAGTCCATGAAACATTACTTCAATGGAACTGAAGATCCATATGATCATGTAGTTGAAATTAGACAAATGTTGAGAGTTGAACACGTTGATGACTTGTTCACTCAGTACAATGCTTTTATTCTAATGCTAAAGAATATCGCCTTGATGTGGTTTCAATCACCACATCGAGTTCAATTTAGGAACATTCACCAATTGTTAGAAGCATTCATCACTGAGTTTTTTAAAAGTGGCATGAGGCACACCTTCTCATCCTTGATCCACGGTTATAAGAAAACACCCCAAGAAACAGTCAGGATAGCTAGAAGAAGATTTACACAATACTTGGAAAGATGCCCTATTCCAAAGCTACCCACACTAGCCAAAATAGTGGAATTATTCTTGGATGGCTTGTTAAGTGCAAAATTATGATCTTATGTCTACTTGAAGCAGCCTAGGAACATAGAGAAACATGTACACATGTGTATAGATATCAAGAACAACTTAGGCAATGAGCTGGAACTTTCAAATATCTATAAAGATTCGGATAGTTCTACAAGTGTCACTTCAAAACAATTGACGTCAATTGATGAACAAGCTGAAAACATAGCTCAAAAGCCAAGAGTCTCCAGCAAACGTCCCCTAGATTGGTGTCAGTAAAACGGTGTTACAATTGTGGAGGAGACCACATGGACAATGTATGCCTAATCATGAGTCAACACCAAGGGAACCCTAATAGCCAATAATGCACAATTGAGAGAAGATACACTAACCTTACGACATAGGACTGCCCTTGTTGGAGAAAATTGGACAAGCCTTCACATTTGGCTTCACTTGAAGAACCACATGAAGAAACATGTGATGAGCCACATGACCCATTGCTTGTAATTTTGTGATCATTTACCATTTGTAAATGGTTAAACCATTAAGAATCTTGTAATGCCACTAAACTCGTGGAGTTAGGAGAACAATATGTTACGAGTTCTCATGAGAGAATATCTCCTCATTTAGAGGAGCACTTTTAGGTGGAGGTCTATTTGAATTTCAAATTGAAATTGAAGAAATTCACTATAAAAGAGACTTGTAGTCTCGCATCCAAAAGAGCTCCCATTACTGAACTTATTGTTGATCATTTGTTGAAATTGAGAGGCTTACACTATAGCCTACTCTTACCACCATCATTAGGCATCATATTCATGCCAATGATCATGCATAACAATTTTACATAATACATTACATTATTGATCACATTTGTCTTCATCTCTGCTATGGTCACTCAAAACAGTATACTTTGACTACTCATATCTCAGTCATTTCTCCATCATTTTTCATGTTCTATGGCTTTTTGGAACAACTCAAAGTCTACTACAAGCTATCAAAATTTAAAGCAATTTGATTCAGCCAATTAGGAGAAATCTGCATCGATGTGGTCACTAGTCATTCTCTGCATAGTTCTTAAAAAATCGAGGCTAAGCTCCTACTTGCTAAAGTCATTGCTCCGTGTATAGTCTATCATTTTACGTAATTTGACTTGGAATCATTAGCTCTTCAAGCTAATTTGATTCACCCAAAAGAAATTTTCCTAATTGCTATTGTACTATGAGCACTGAGCAAAACATCCAGCAGGTGTCAAGACCAAATTAGCAAGTTTTTGGTCACTAGCTATTTGCAAAGTTACCTGTTTTGATCTAATTGTTTGAAGCATCATCTCCAAAGTACATAGGCACTTATTTAGTGTCATTAGCAAGCTAAAGGGTCCTAAAATACAACTCTGAAGTAAAATTGAGGTAAAATGGGAGATGATTTCCCTTATTTTATTGATAAATTGGATAGGAACAACTACCAAGCATGGTCCTTGAGGATGAAGACATACTTACAAGGAAGGAGTCTCTATGGATACATATCAGGAGATGAGGAGATGCCCATTTTCAAAAGCAAATGACAACCTACAAGAGAGGAGCTTGAAAGACTCAACTCATGGTGTGCCAAAGATGCATTAGCAAGGTCATATTTACTTAACTCTATCTCTGACTTCCCTCTTCCACACATTAGGAATTGTAAAACATCCCAAGAGACTTTGGATACATTGTCTTCATACTTTTCTTCTAATACAAGAGCAAGAAAGAAACAATTGTGGATTGAGTTTACCACTCAAAGGAAGCAACCCAAGCAAAGTGTTTCAAAGTATGTGACCAAAGTCAAAGATGTGGCTGACCAATCGGCAAGCATAGGAGAGGAGATTGAAGAGGAGAAAATAGTGAGACAAGTAATCGATGGCATCAAGGCAGATGACAAATGGGAAGCTTTCACAACTGTTATGGACCTTTACATGGACATGCAGATTCCAGACCTTACCACACTCATGGGACAACTCTTTACCCATGAAACAAAGCTCAACAAAAATGGAGAACCATCAAGAGGTAACAACTCTTCTGCCCTATACACAGATAAAGGAAATTTTAAAGACAAAGGAAGAGCAAAAAAGTTGAAGATGAAGGTACTACTTCTCAAGCTAACTATGCAGGGAGAGGTAGGAACCCAAGAGGAAGGGGCAGAGGAGGTAAGCAAGGTAGGGGGAGACCTTTTAACTCTTCCCCATGCAACATATGTGGACTATCTAATCACACTATAGATGAGTGCTATAGGAACTTCAAGAATCAGAGAGGAAGGGGATATCAAAGAGGTGGCTACTCACAATAAAGAGGAAGATTGAACCATAATCAAGGCTACAACCATGGCGACAACAACAACCATTGCAATAACAACTACCAAGGAGGATACAAATCAAGAAAGGACTACGACAATTACATAGAGGATCAAGAGGATTGCCTTCTAATTATGAACATGACTTCAAAGAAAGGTATGAATGATGAACACCTCTTCTACATTGACTCAGGTTGCTCAAACCATGTAGCAGGCAATGTAGCTCTTCTCTCTGACCTTGAGGAACCCAAGGGAAAGCACCAAGTACAAACAGGTGATGACACCAAGCATTCAGTGGTCAAGGTAGGAAATGTCAAAACTTTTGATGGGAATAGAAATCTGTTGAGCAAGGTTCTTTATGTACCTACAATTACCAAGAATTTGACGAGAGTTGGACAAATAGTGGAAAAGGGTTTGCAGGTTAGAGTCAAAAAATATGGAGCTTTTGTGGAGGAACCCCCAACATGGATTCAAGAGAATTTCCAAAAGAGAAAAAACAGGTGGATTGTTTACATTTGAGCTTGAGGACACTAGGAATATTGCACTCTATAAGTACAAGGATGAAATATTGTCTGAGCTTGGATTTGGCATAAAAGATTAGGGCATATTGGTGAGAGAACCTTGAAGCAAATATGTGGAGATCAATGTGTACTTGGGATACCTAATGTATCCAAGCAGCACATGATCTATAAATGTGGTGCATGTCAGTTTGGTAAATCACACAGGTTA
The DNA here is from genome assembly GCA_020310875.1 of Ceratopteris richardii. Taxonomy (NCBI): domain Eukaryota; kingdom Viridiplantae; phylum Streptophyta; class Polypodiopsida; order Polypodiales; family Pteridaceae; genus Ceratopteris; species Ceratopteris richardii. The sequence goes on from CM035442.1 coordinate 24,442,108, forward strand.
CCCTTCTCAAGGAAAGCTACATGCATGAGGATTACTTGGAACTTCTCCACACAGATGTGTGGGGACCAAGCAAGGAACCTTCAATTTCAGGCTCAAGGTAATATGTGTCTTTCATTGATGATTTCAGTAGGTGGACTATCTTGTACTTTGTGAAGCACAAAGATGAAGTGTTCAGTTGCTTTAAGAAGTATCTTGCACTTGTGGAAAACCAAACAGGAAGAAGTCTAAAGAGAATAAGGTCAGATGGAGGAGATGAGTACTTCTCCAATAACTTTGATGCATTCTTGCAGGATAGAGGAATCAAAAGGGAGATTACTACAAGGTATACCCGTGAGTAAAATGGGGTAGCAGAGAGGAGAAATAGGTTGATTATGGAAACAGCTAGATCAATGCTTAATGAAAAAATGTTACCTAATTATTTGTGGAAAGAAAGTGTATCTACTACCACTTATCTTATTAACAGGTTGCGATCCAAATCACTTGATGGGATGACCCCATATGAAGCATGGCATGGTAGAAGGCCATCACTTGATCATTGCAAAATCTTTGGATGTGTTGCTTATGTGCATGTTCCATCTCAAATTAGAGGTAAGCTAGACCCTAAGGGAGAGAAGTGCATCTTCATAGGGCCTGAATTAAATAAAAAAGGATACAGGTTTTATAATCCATCCAACAAGGGCTTTATGGTCAGTAGAAATGTTGTGTTTGATGAGAATGACTCTTGGTTTGAAAGTGAATGCAGGAAAGTCAATTTGCCATATGACTTGGAAGAGGAATTTCTGAGCCTCACCAAGGAGGAGCCAAGCTAGATTGAAGATATCAAATCAGATGATGAGGACATTATCAACCTAGAAGATTTCAAAGCATGGAAATCAAAGGTCAAAGAAAAATTGAAGAGGTTGGAAGACTTCCCTGAAACATCCAACCAAGCTCTAAGGAGATCACAAAGGGAGAGCAAGAAGCCAATCAGATATGGGTATGACACTTCATTAGTTACTAAGCATTCCATTTATCTTGCTAAGGATTTATCAATTGAAGAACCTTCCTCATATGAAGAGGCAAAAGACCAAGGCAGAATGGAAGGAAGCTATGGATAAGGAAATACAAGCACTCAAGGAGAGTGATACTTGGGAGCTAGTACCAAAGAAAGCATCAATGAAGGTAATTGGTTCTAGATGGATTTACAAAATTAAGAGAAACTCAGATGGATCCATAAACAGGTATAAAGCTAGCCTTGTGGCTAAGGGTTTTGCACAAACCCAAGGAGTTGATTATGAGTAAACATTCTCACCTATGGCTAAAATGCCAACCATCAGAGTATTGGTAAGTGTGGCTGCATCAAGGAATTGGAATATGTACCAATTTGATGTAAAAAATGCTTTCCTCAATGGATGGATTTCAGAGGAGGTTTACATGGCTCAACCTTCTGGCTATGAAGACCCAAGCAAGGTAAATTATGTGTGCAAATTGAACAAAGTTGTTTATCGATTGAAGCAAATGCCTAGGGCATGGAACCATAGGTTGACTACATACCTTCAAGATCAAGGATTCATGATGAGCAAAGTAGATACTTCTCTGTTTGTCAAGAGGAGCAACTCAAAATTGATATATTTATGTGTGTATGTTGATGACATCATCCTTACAGGTAGTGATGCCAATGGCATCAAAAAAATTAAGAACCTAATGATATAGGAGTTCAAAATCAGTGACCTAGGGTTACTAAAGTATTTTCTTGGACTTGAATTGGTCTATACAAATTCTGGAATTTACATTACTCAAAGGAAGTATGTGTAGGACATGATGAAGAAGTTACACTTGGAGAATGCCAAGATTGCTAGCACTCGTATGGAGGTAAACCAAAAATTGAGTGCTCATGAAGGTGATTTGCTTGAAGACATTGCAGGATATCAAAGCATAGTAGGAAGCCTAAACTATCCAACATTGACTAGGATTGATATATAGCATATGGAGTAAGTGTTTTAAGTCAGTTCATGCATAAACCTAGAGCACCTCACTTGGGAGCTGCCAAAAGGATTTTGAAGTACCTCAAAGGTACTCAAAATCAAGGTTTATACTTTCCATATACTTCAAAATTGGATATCAAGCTATACTCAGATGCAGATTGGGTAGGTTGTAAGGATGATAGGAGGAGTACTTCTGGTTATCTTTCTTTTGCAGGTGATAAGCCCATTTCTTGGTCTTGTAAGAAGCAACCTATTGTTGCTTTATCTTCAACAGAGGCTGAATACAGGGGATTAGCCAATGCCAGTCAAGAAGCCATATGGATTAGATTGCTATATACAGATTTGGGACTACACTCTAACCCACCTATGATTTTTGGTGACTACAAGTTCTTTGCATCTTGCAGCAAATCCTATCTATCATGCAAGAATCAAGCATATAGAAGTTCACTACCATTATGTTAGAGAAAAGCTATTGAGAAAAGAGATTCAATTGGCATATGTATCCACAAATATGCAATGTGCATATTTATTGACCAAAGCACTTGATGGTACTAAACTTTGTAGGTTTAAAGCTATGATTGGATTGCAAGACATTCAAGAGGACTCATGAAGAAGACCAAGACAAGATGTTTGGCTTGAGGGGGAGCTTTTGGAGCAAATTGGACAAGCCTTCACATTTGGCTCTCCACTTGAAGAAATACATGAAGAAACATGTGATGGGTCACATGACCCATTGCTTGCAATTTTGTGATCATTTACCATTTGTAAATGGTTAAACCATTAAGAATCTTGTAATGCCACTAAACGCGTGGAGTTAGGAGAACAGTACATTACGAGTTCTCATGAGAGAATATCTCCTGATTTAGAGGACCACTTTTAGGTGGAGATCTATTTGAATTTCAAATTCAAATTGAAGAAAGTCATTATAAAAGAGACTTGTAGTCTTGCGGCCAAAAGAGCTCCCATTACTGAACTTGTTGTTGATCATTTGTTGAAACTGAGAGGCTTACAATATAGCCTACTCTTACCACCATCGTTAGGCATCCTATTCATGGCAATGATCATGTATTTACATAATGCATTACATTATTGATCACATCTGTCTTCATCTTTGCTATGTTCACTCAAAATAGTCTACTTTGACTACTCATATCTCAGTCATTTCGCCATCATTTTTCATGTTCTATGGCTTGCTAGGACCAGCTCAAAGTCTACTACAAGCTTGCAAAATCTGAAGCAATTTGATTTAACCAATTTGGAGAAATCTACATCGAAGTGGTTACTCCTCATTCTGTGCATACTTCCTAAAAAATCGGGGGTAAGCTTCTACTTTCTAAAGTCATTGCTCATTGCATAGTCTATCATTTTAAGTGATTTGACTTGGAATCATTAGCTCTGCAAGGTAAATTTGATTCATCCAAAAGGAATTTTCGTAATTGCTACTGTATTGTGAGCACTGAACAAAACATCAAGCAGGTGTCAAGAACAAATTAGCAAGTTTTTGGTCACTAGCTATTTGCAAAGTTACCTGTTGTGATCTAATTGTTTGAATCATCATCTCCAAAGTACATAGGCACTTATTTAGTGTCGTTAGAAAGCTAAAGGAGCCTACAATGTAACTCTGAAGTAAAAGAGGGCAAGTACAAAGCACGGATTAGTAGTACCAACTCATTCGCTTGTTGTATCCATCCATCTCTCCCAACAACCCTTACAACAAAAAAGTTATTAGACACAATTATCAACAGTCATATCAACAGCAAGAGAGATACCAAAATCCATATGAACAACCACCCTACTTTAGGCCCCAACAACGTTGTCAACCTCCATACCAAGCTCAGCAAAGTCCTCAACCAGTGTTAGGCCAACCTCCACCCCCTACTAATGTTATCCTTGTCAAGTATGCATCAGTAGAGGATAAATTGAGTAGAGCCCCACTAATTTTTTATAATGATCCTAATGCTCAAAACTTTGACTCAACGCATGTAGATATCCCACCAGCTTACTACATCGAATCACCAAAGCATAATGAGATTGTTGAAACTCAAAGTCAATCACAAATCATGGGAGCACATCAAAGAAGTGGAGAGACAAGAAGAGGGAGCATGTAGGGAGCTCCAAGAAGTATATGTCAAATTTTCAAAAGAAATCCCTATAAAAACAATGATTTTGATCACTAAAAACCATTGTAAATATCATTTCACTTTTTTGTAACTCCATTTTGTTCAATTCAAGGATTCCTCAAGCTTGAGGATGTCAATTTTCATAATTTTTAGACTCTATTTGAGCCCTCAAATAAGCCTTGGAACCTAATTTTTAAGTAGGCTAGGCACCACGTCTAGACAGGGTCAAAGCTAGTGAGAAACTATAAAAAGAGATCCAGAGCTCCTTTTTGAGGTTGTCTTGATAGAGATTGAAGCTTTTTTAATAGAGTTGTTTTGTATTTGAAAGCATTCCATTGTTCCTCTCTTTGTTCTTGCCTTGTGTGTGTGTGTATGTGTGTGCATGCTTGTGTGCTTCTCACTCACTCACTTGTGCACTTCACTTGCTCATGGTCATCATACCACCCTCACATCTTTGCAGATTGACAATTATGAGGTGGATCTCCTCACATTGGTACTCACCATTGTGTTGGAGTGACACCAAATTTGGTATCATTTCCGGGGAGAGAGCTTTGAGGATGAGCATCTGATGGTAAGATGTAGAGTTGTGACATTGGAGTCATAGGTAATTTCTTTACTTTTCAACTTTTTCTTACTTCCTTCATCACTATCAACATCATCATCATCACTATCTTCTCCCACCTTCATCTTCACAAAAGTTTTTTGTTTTTGACTATATATTCACTATTTGCACCTCATTTTTCATTTGTGGCTATGACTGAGGAGCAGAGAGAGAGAGAGAGAGAGTTTAGCATTGAAACTTGGAAGAAATACTCTTGAACGTGAGCTTCACAGTCTCAATGCACTAAAAATTTGATTGACCACTCATGCAGCATGAAATGACACCCAATAGGTATCACAAGTGTAGTATCACAAGTGCAGTATCATGAGATTGCATATATATTTTTCTTCCAAAGGCACATAGGGGAGGCAAGGAGGGCACAAGGTGCACATGTCCACAAAAGGTTTTACATTTGGACTTCACAAAGTCCAAATGTAAAACCAGATCAAGTTTGGGCCAATCAAGTTTTGGTATCATGATACCAGAATTCCCATGTGTTGTGATACTTGGAAGGTATCATGTATCACTGATACCTCATACTCCCTATGTATCGCGATACCTAGGTATTGTGTATCGTTGGGTTGAGTATCATCACCAACCAATATCATGTATCACCAATACTTCCCAAGTATCATGTATCGCGAGAAGTTCTATATCATATTGTCATCAATTTTCCTATCATATCATGTAAGTCCCTGTATCATGTATCGTATATTTCAAATATCGTGTATCATGAATACTATGCGAGTATCATGTATCACAAGAAGGATAGTTATTGTGTATCATGCAAAATGTGTATCATGTATCACCGACCTATGCATCATGTATCGTGGCCCTATCTTGTATCATGTGTCATGTTGACCTCAAGTATCATATCGTGAAGATTTGAGTATCATGTGTCGTACCCAAGACAAGTATTGTATCATGAGGCTTAATATGGTGTATCGTATAGGCTGAGGTATCATGTATCATATAGCTCATGTATCATGTATCAGTTGCTCTCAAGTATCACGTATCGCAGCTTTACAATATCATGCATCATAGCCATGATAGGTATCATGTATCGTGTGATAAAGAAAGAGATACAAAATGCAATTTTGGAGTTAATTTGGGTAATTATTTCAAGCAATTGAGCTGTTTGTGAGTCCCAGAGAGATCGTGTTTGCCTATTTTGACCCCCACGAGCCTGAATTGACATAAATTTAGGTGGGATTACAAAGCCAAGGGGCTTCAAAGGAATTTGATCAATACAAAGGGGGCAAATTAGGACTTGTAGACAAAGCTTATGAACCTTAGATCATGTAGACACCTAGGCCAGGACATACAAAGCATTAGATTGTCTGAAGCTAGTGTCAATCACACAGCTAGTTCTTGGGCACAACAACTCAATGATTATCCCAACGTGCTAAGTTCAGAAATAAGTGATTCAAAATTGTCTTTTAGCATGGAGAGACTAGCAGGTAGCTCAGGCACTGCCTATTTACAGACACCAGTAGGCCCCTATATGATGTGATTGGAATATATTAGGACCAATCAACTACATGCATGCATCTATGAGGATGGTCTAAGGCGATCAGTTGTCCATCTCAAAAATCCTGATCAACCCTTTGAACTTGAACATCCAGTGGTCAAATTCAAAGAGGGTTCATATATTGATAAGTAAGGAACCATGTATGTGGTTACCTGCTTACCAGAAAAGACATATAAGTTTAGAAATATAGACCTAGAGCAAGGAGACCTAAGACGAGAACCCAAGACTCCTCGAAGCAAATCCATCTTGACTAGAGTGATGACCCTAGAATGGGCTCCCCAAGACAACAAAAGCATATAACTATTCTTGAATAGAGAAACAAAGGAATCTTTTTGGAGATTCAAGCTAGATCAACTTAGCAAAATAGGCGGAGTCACTGTCTATGAGTTCAAAGATCCTGAGATACCAGGAGAAGTTGTCTATCTAGATAACATGTAAGAGAGAATGATCTTGGTAATAGAACATGGCAGACACCCATACACTTGGAAGGGTGAATTGATTTTCCCTCCACTGAGATCTAATGTTTCCAATGGCCTCTAAGGAGCAGGATATCCATATGATCATGTGGTCGTGTTCACACAAGTGTTAAGAGTTGAAAAAGTTGAGGAATTGGTTTGACACAGCTCGAGGCATTTGGTTTGACCCTCAAGGGTACAACCTTAGCTTGGTCTCAGCCCCTGAACAGTTGAAACTACCAAAATATAGGTCAATTACTAGAAGCATTCATCGTAGAATTTTCCAAGAGTGGCATCAAGCATAACACATCATCCTTGATCCACAGCTTCAAGCAGACACCCCAAGAAACAATTCAGCTAGCTGTAGATAGACTTAAACAATACGTGGAAAGGTGTCCCACACTGAATTACCTACACAAGCAAAACAAGTTTCTCTATTTTTAGATGGACTTCTAAGTGGGAAACTTAGATCATATGTATATCTCAAGGAGCCAATCACACTAGATCAATACTTCAAAATGTGCATAGACATAGAAGAAACTTTGGAGAGTTAGAATTTTCCAAACTCTATAAGGATTATGATAGTTCTACTAGTCATATTTCCATACCCTCCACTTCAATAGATGAGCTAGCTGAGCAAGTTGCTAAGAAGGTGGGGGGTTCAAAATAGAAAAACACCTAGGGTCATCTTGTTGAAGTGATGTTATACTTGGGGAGGCGACCTTACGGCTAATGTATGCCGAATGCAAAACCAAAACATGAGAGAATGGAATGCCCCAGTGTAAGCTTGATCTTCCAAGAGCTCTCCCTCAAGCTAAAGTACTCTTGAGTCTTTGTTCTCTAATAGGTTGAATACCTACCATTGATTTAAATTTGCAAACATTTATTCCATCAAGTGCCTTCGTCATCATATCTGCTACTTTCTTTTCAATTGGAACAAATAAAATGTCAATATCCTTTGCCATGAGCTTCTCCCTGATGAAGTGTTAATGAACCTCTATGTGTTTGGTTCTTGCATGGAAAATAGGGTTTGTTGCTAGATGCATGGAACTTAGATTATCTCCAAATATGTGAGGTTTGGAACTCACAAGTCCCAAATTTGTACATGACTCTTTTAACCATATTGCCTCTTGAGTTGCTATGGTCAAACCTCTGTAGTCTCCTTCAGTTGAGGATAAAGCAATTATTGGTTGCTTCTTGGAACTCAATGACACTAGCTTTGAACCTACAAATGCTAAGTAACCAGAGGTACTTCTTCTATCATCATTAGCTCCTACCCAATGTGCATCTAAATAGATTTTGATATCCAAATCTGAAGAGTAAGGATAGAATATACCTTCATTGATTGTACCTTTGAGATACTTAAGTACTCTCCTAGCTACATCCATGTGTGTTCTTCTTGGAGAGTGCATGAATTGGCTTAGCACTTCTATGCTATATGAGATGTCTACCCTTGTATGAGTAGCATATAACATATACCTACCAAGCTTTGATATTCTTTAATGTCTTCAAGTCTCTCAACTTCATAAACACTAAGTTTATGATTCATCTCCAAAGGTGCACCTGTAGGTTTAGTGTTCTCCATTTTGAACTTAGAAAGTAGATCTTGAATGTATCTTCTCTGAGTCAAATAGGCTCCTATGTATATCACCTCCATACTTAGCAAATATGTGAGCTCATCTAAGTCACTAATTTTGAACTCCTCTTGCATGTCTCTCTTGATCCTTTGAATGTCATTCAGATAATCACCTATCACAATAATATCATCTACATATACACATAGATAGATAACCCCATTGTGATCCCTTTTGATGAATAGAGAAGGATCTCAGTTGCTAGGTTTGAACCCTTGATCTTGAAGATATGTAACCAACCTGTAATTCCAAGCTCTAGGAGCTTGTTTCAATCCATACGATCCTTTCTTAAGTTTGCAAACATAACATGTATGATTAGGGTTTTCAAGTCCTGGAGGTTGTGACATGTATACTTCTTCACTTATCCAACCATTTAGAAATGCATTTTTTACATCAAGTTGGAGGAGTCTCCAATTTCTTGCAACAACTATGTTGGAGACAATGTCACTATGTATACAATGTGTAATGTTTTCTTATGGATTAGCTATAAGCAAAGGCTGGCAGGCGGAATGGCTGGACTAAACGCCTCCCAAAGTGTGGATGAGGGTTCGAATCTTGACAACAGCAATGCGATGAAATAGATGTTTTTTCGGTAAATCAAAAAGCAAATATGAATAGCGCCAAGCTCTCGTGATATAGTTTTTTAAACGAACACCGAATTCGCGAACGATGGTTTCTTCGGAGATTGTATGAGTTTTACGTTTTTAGCTTTTGGAGAGTACTTCAAACCTATATAAGGAGCCAACTCATTATGTGATCATCACTCTTCAAGCAATCCTCTCAAAGAGATCAAGGAGGAGGTGATCAAGCCAGCTCTTGGTGTTCTGAAGCTTTGGAGGTGGAGTTTTGGTGAAGGAGAGGCTACTCTCTTGGAGCAAGAAGTCTTCTACAAGGCAGTGGTAACTATCTTTTGTGAGTTAACCTTATATTTTCTTTTAGAGTTTCTCTACCCTAATCTCAAAATTAGGGTTGGTTGATTTACAATTTGTTACACTATTTTGTGAGAATAAGGTTAGCTTCATTGCTCATTCACTTCACACACACTTAGATTATTTCAACATAATCTAAATTTTGTATCATCATCTTCTTGGATATTCTTCCATTAGTGAGTGCACCACTTTATTGTTGGTGCATATCAATCACCAATTGAAGATTTGGAGTGAAGAAAATGGATACATTCACAAGAGTGAAGGACATGTACACATATGTACATTAGTTATAACATAGGTTACATATACTTATGTTTTGATGAGAGTTTGTACATAGATGTCTATAAATACTTTTTGAAAAATGTCGGGCAAAGAGAGAACAGAAGAGAGAAGACAAAGAGAGACCATGTATGAGCATAGGAATAGAGAAATTAGTGATTGTAAATGTCAATAGACAGTTGAGAAAGAAGTTGAAGTCTCTCTCACTTTTCAGTTGTAGTCTTCTCCTGAAATGAAGGAAATGTTGCGCCCGATGTTTCTGCGTCTACTCCGTCTGTGGTAGATCATTTGTGAAATCCTTTTGAGGATATCTAAGTTGTTAGTTAATGAGTCTGTGGTTTGAATTTTAGAGTCTAATTGTAAACAGGTGAAGAGAATTGCTGATAGGAACATTCACATGTATTGAGTGTTCACAGCTCTCTGAAACAGGCGCACATTTCGAGTTCAAAGAAATGAGTAGTGCTCAGTGCACAGTGTAAAGTTTTACACATATGATAGCTTAAAATCTAAGTTGAGAGATAAGCTACCTTCAGTCAAAAGGATTTGGCAAAACGGGTTCGACATTGTGAGAACCAAAGTTAAGAAGTTAGGGGTGTCTAAATCGACTTCTCAGAAGTGCAGATTCAGACATAGGTAACTTGTGAAGACAATTTCTCAAGTTATACTAAAGCTTTTCAAGTGATTCAACTTGGAGGTGATGCGCAATCCCTAGGAGATGATTCGTACAAAGTTTCATCAAAAACTTTACATGTTTGATAAGTCAATGTGAAGAAATTCTGCAGCAGATTTTTCTGTGTTTCACTTTCTTCACAGATTTTCTTAATTTTGATAATTTGAAGATTGGACCTCTAATTAAGTGAAGGTTTTGACTTACTCTTGATATAGAGGTGTTCTAAATTCAAGAGTAGGTTGTTCTTTTGGAGATTAACACTCTCCATCAGTGGTATCAGAGCAGGAGACATCAAAATCAAGGAAAGGAAGGTCCCGACTGCTGCAGATTCAAGAAGTTCAACATTTGAAGAACTAAGAAGTGAAAGCTTGGAGTCAAAAGCCTGAGGAGAAGTCTACTCGACATCAAAAAGGCAAAAGGAGTCTAACTTGAAGTAAAGGTACATACATTGCTTATAAAGCTTGAAGTTTTCAATACACAGGTGGAAACAAGATGGGAGATGCTCTACAGATAGAGAAATTGGATAGGGAAAACTATCCTGCATGGTCAATGAGGATGGAAGCTCATCTTATGAGCAAAGATTTAATTGGTTACATCACAGGAGAAGAAGAGAAGCCAGAGTTCAGAGATCCTAGTGTTCCAACTAGGGAAGAGTTAGCAGATTTGAAAAATTGGATGAAGAAAGATGCTCAAGCTAGGAGCATTATCTATATGGGAGTCAATGATTACTTGTTACCTCACATTAGAGGTCTTGAAAGTGCAACTGACATATGGAATGCTTTGGAGGAGCATTTTCAGAACACTACAAAGTCAAGGAAGGCATCCTTATGGGCAGAGTTTACTACCTTCAAGAAGAAGGCCTCTCAGTCCATCTCAGATTATGTAACAAGGATGAAAGATATTGCAGATGCTTTAGGAGCTGTTGATGAAGACATTGAGGAAGATAAATTGGTAAGGCAAATCCTTACAGGGTTGAGAGGTGATGACAAATGGAAGCCATTTATTTTGTCTACAGAACTATCACTTGATCATTTCACTCCTGATTTAAATCAATTGTTAGGTCATATGCTAACATTTGAGCAGGATGTTAAAGGAGATGGTGACAAGAGTACAGGTCATGCAATGTACTCAAAGGATAAGAAGAAGAATAGCAAAGGAAAACAACAAGCAGGTGAAGATGAAGGAACAACTACTCAAGCCAACTTCCTAAGAGGAAGAGGAGGTGGCAAAGGTAGAGGAAGAGGCAGGAACAACAAAGATGGAGGCAAAGCTTGCTGGATTTGTGGTAAGACAAATCATTTAGCTAATGATTGTTGGCATAATAATCAGAATAATGGTGGATATAATCAAAATTATAATGCAAGAGGAAGAGGTGGCAGAAATCAAAGAGGTAATTACAGAGGTAGAGGTGGAAGGAATTACTTTGGAAGAAATACAGGTAGAGGATTCCAAAGTCAACAATACAACAACACCTACTACAATTATGCTTCAGATCAAAAGGAAGATTCAACACTGATAATGAATGCAACTTGTGAAAGGCAGAGTGAAGATCAAAGAGTCTTCTACATTGACTCAGGGTGTAGCAATCACCTGAGTGGTAACATATCTTTGATGACTGATTTGGAAAGTAAAGTTTTTAATCATGTTGTTCAAACAGGTGACAACACAAAGCACAATGTGAAGTCAATTGGATCAGTGAAGGCCAAGGATGGAAGCACATTATTGAGTAAGGTCTTGTATGTTCCTACAATCCCTAAGAATTTGATAAGTGTAGGTCAAATTGTTGAAAAGGGATATGAAGTAAGGTTCACTAATGATGGAGTATATGTGGAAGACCCTAGCCAAGGGTATAAACAGATTGTTTCAGGAAAAAAGGAAGGAAGATTATTTACATTGAAGATTCAAGGTAACATTGGTCATGCTATGTTCACATATGAAGGACATAAGATCTCTGAGTTAGATCTTTGGCACAAGAGGCTTGGACATTTCAATGAAAGAGGTATTAAAGATATGGTTAACAATGGTTCAGTGCTTGGATTGCCTAATGTTGCAGGTCAACATATGACATACAAATGTGAGGCATGTCAATTAGGTAAGGCTCATAAACATTCCTATTCCAAGCATGGTTTTATGCACTCAGAGAAACTTGAGTTGGTACACACAGATGTGTGGGGACCATCAAAAGATTTCAGTATAAATGGATCAAGGTATTATGTGATTTATGTTGATGATGCTACTAGGTGGATCACTATCTATGTGATCAAAGATAAGTCAGAAGTGTTTAATACATTTAAACACTATCATGCATATGCAGAAAGAATTACAGGACATAAGTTGAAGAGACTAAGGTCAGATGGAGGGGGAGAGTATTTCTCAAATGAGTTCAGTGATTACTTATGGAATGCAGGTATAAAAAGGGAAATTACTTGCAGGTACTCTCCTCAACAAAATGGTGTTGCAGAAAGGAGAAATAGAACTCTTGTTGAGTTTGCAAGATCCATGATGAAGGAGAAAAATTGCCCTAATTATTTGTGGGCTGAGGCTGTAAATACAGCCACTTATTTGGTCAATAGGTTACCATGTAAAGCCTTGCAGGGTATGACACCATATGAGGCTTGGTGGGGTAAGAGACCTACCTTAGATCATTGCAGAGTTTTTGGGTGTGTGGCATATGCATATGTGCCATCACAATTAAGACACAAATTGGAACCCAAAGCTGAAAAGTATGTTTTCATTGGATATGATGACAAGCAGATGGGCTATAGATTGTGGAGTCCATCAACAAAACAATTTATGGTTTCTAAGGATGTTACATTTGATGAACAAAACACTTGGTATGCAGGTACAATCAAAATCAATACAGGTGATGAAGAAGAAGTGAGTCAAAGAAAAGGTAAATCAAAAGTTCAAATATTTGATGAGCAAGAGAATAATGAAGTGCAGGTTGAAATGGAAGAGACACCAAGATTTGATCCTGAATGTGAAGAGCCAGAAACCTCAAGGAGTGGAGAACTCAGAAGGTCAACAAGAAATAGGTGGCAACCTACAAGGTATAGTTATGATACTTCATTTCTAGCCACAAAAGATTATGCTTATATGGTGAATACAGATGAAGACCCTTCTACATATGAAGAGGCAAAAGGTAAGGAAAAATGGGAGAATGCTATGCAGGAAGAATATGATGCACTATTGGAGAATCAAACTTGGGATTTGGTTCCTAAACCAAATAGTCAGAAGATTATTGGATGCAAGTGGGTCTACAAGACAAAAAGGTTTGCAGATGGAAGTGTGTCTAGATACAAAGCTAGACTTGTTGTCAAAGGCTTTGCTCAGACATATGGTATTGATTATGATGAGACATATAGTCCTGTGGCAAAAATGACAACCATAAGGACACTTATTGCTATTGCTGCATGTAAAGGTTGGAAGCTATGTCAACTTGATGTGAAGAATGCTTTTTTGAATGGTTACATTTCAGATGATGTATTCATGGAGCAACCTCAAGGGTTCAAAGATAAAAGGTATCCAGATCATGTGTGCAAGCTCAAGAGAGCTTTGTATGGCTTGAAGCAGGCCCCAAGGGCATGGAACTATAGACTTGTGAAGTTCCTAAAAGAACTTGGTTTTCAGGTGTCTAAAGCAGATAGTAGCTTGCTTGTCAAGGCAAGTGAAAATGGTTTCATATACATGTGCATATATGTTGATGATATAATTCTTACAGGTACAGATGAAGAAGGAATACAAAGGCTTAAGAGGCAAATGGAAAAGGAGTTCAAGATAAGTGACTTGGGAGACTTGTCATACTTCTTGGGCATGGAGATTACATATACTCAACATGGAGTATTTGTGACCCAAGAAAGGTATTTGAAGAACTTGTTAATCAAGTTTAAAATGGATGATTGCAGGGTAGCACCTACACCAATGGAGGTGAATCACAAATTGAGTAAGTATGGAGGTGAAGAATTCAAGGACATGAGACAATATCAGAGTTTGGTTGGTAGCCTTATCTATGCTACTCTAACTAGACCTGATTTATCATATGCAGTAGGGGTTTTGTCTCAATTTATGCATTGCCCAAGGAAAGAACATTGGATTGCAGGACAAAGGGTGTTGAGGTACATTAAGGGTACACTCAATGAAGGTTTGTATTATGGGTTTACCTCAGATACAAATATCAAAATTTATAGTGATGCAGATTGGGCAGGTAATCCAGATGATAGAAGATCTACATTTGGATACATGTGTTATGTGGGAGATAAACTTATATCATGGTGTTCCAAGAAGCAACATACAGTTGCTTTATCTTCTACAGAAGCAGAGTATAAAGGCATGGTTGAAGCTGCAAAAGAAGTGATTTGGCTCAAGACATTGATGAAGAGTTTTGATATTATGCATGGAGTACCAATCATATATGGAGATAACATGAGTTCATTGTATTTAGCTGCTAATCCTGTTTTTCATGCCAGGACCAAACACATTGAGATTCAGTATCACTTTCTAAGAGAGAAAGTGATGGACAAGGAGATTGAAGTTATACATACTTCAACAAAGGATCAGATAGCTGATATGCTTACAAAGAGCTTGGATGGACCAAAGCTACAAAAGTTTAAGGACATGGCAGGTATAAAGAAGAAAGGAGAAACCTCAATTGATGATTGAGGGGGAGCTGTTGGTGCATATCAATCACCAATTGAAGATTTGGAGTGAAGAAAATGGATACATTCACAAGAGTGAAGGACATGTACACATATGTACATTAGTTATAACATAGGTTACATATACTTATGTTTTGATGAGAGTTTGTACATAGATGTCTATAAATACTTTTTGAAAAATGTCGGGCAAAGAGAGAACAGAAGAGAGAAGACAAAGAGAGACCATGTATGAGCATAGGAATAGAGAAATTAGTGATTGTAAATGTCAATAGACAGTTGAGAAAGAAGTTGAAGTCTCTCTCACTTTTCAGTTGTAGTCTTCTCCTGAAATGAAGGAAATGTTGCGCCCGATGTTTCTGCGTCTACTCCGTCTGTGGTAGATCATTTGTGAAATCCTTTTGAGGATATCTAAGTTGTTAGTTAATGAGTCTGTGGTTTGAATTTTAGAGTCTAATTGTAAACAGGTGAAGAGAATTGCTGATAGGAACATTCACATGTATTGAGTGTTCACAGCTCTCTGAAACAGGCGCACATTTCGAGTTCAAAGAAATGAGTAGTGCTCAGTGCACAGTGTAAAGTTTTACACATATGATAGCTTAAAATCTAAGTTGAGAGATAAGCTACCTTCAGTCAAAAGGATTTGGCAAAACGGGTTCGACATTGTGAGAACCAAAGTTAAGAAGTTAGGGGTGTCTAAATCGACTTCTCAGAAGTGCAGATTCAGACATAGGTAACTTGTGAAGACAATTTCTCAAGTTATACTAAAGCTTTTCAAGTGATTCAACTTGGAGGTGATGCGCAATCCCTAGGAGATGATTCGTACAAAGTTTCATCAAAAACTTTACATGTTTGATAAGTCAATGTGAAGAAATTCTGCAGCAGATTTTTCTGTGTTTCACTTTCTTCACAGATTTTCTTAATTTTGATAATTTGAAGATTGGACCTCTAATTAAGTGAAGGTTTTGACTTACTCTTGATATAGAGGTGTTCTAAATTCAAGAGTAGGTTGTTCTTTTGGAGATTAACACTCTCCATCATTTATATGGTTGAGTAGTACTCCCATGTTGTAATTTGGACATCTATTTTTAGTGAGTAAGCATTCAGCTTATGCTCCCTATCCTTGTCTCAAGATCTTTCTTTCTATCTCTCACTTATCATCTTAATTAATTGTGTATGCTCAAAAGGTTTTTGTTTAGAACGATCTTGGGGCCCCAAATTCCAACACTTGGTATCAGAGCATAATTGACATACACACTTAGTTAAGATGAGTGAGATTAGAATTGTGATTGAAGACAAGTTGGATGGATCTTCTAATTATCCCATGTGGAGTTTCATGATGATGAATATTTTAGTGACAAAGGATTTATGGAGTATCATCAATGGATGAGAAGGCGAAGAAGGAGCTACAGCAACCTCAAGAGGTACTAGAATTACTATTACAAAACCAACTCTAGAAGAGGTAACCACTTCGACATCCAGAGTCACAGGTAGGTCTTTACCTATAGTTGCTCCTACTGAAGATCAGGCAAGGTGGGATTCTAGAGATGCTTTAGCACTTTCATTCATAGCAATGAGTGCCAAAAGCATATTCTACCACAGAGCAGATCTTGCAGAAGTTCTAGACAAGCTTGGTTGAAGCTTGAGAATCTTTTTCATAGTAGAAATCCTGCTAGGAAAGCTCACTTGAGGAGACAACTAGCAAATACAAGGATGAAGGCTGGTGAGTCAATTCAAACCTACATTATGAGACTCCTTGACTTGAGAGAAGAAGGAAAAGCAATCCAAGAAGGAAAGTAGGTCCATCTCAGCTTCTACTTTAGATTTTATTTCTACTACATCTAAAGAGAAGTCTTCTTAGAAGAAGGAAGTAATATGTTTTTACTACAAGAAACTTGGACATTTAAAGTCAGCATGTTATAAAAGGATTGCAGCAGAAAAGAAAAAGGCATCCGGTAATGTTGCAGAAGATGATAAAAAAGGGAAATCTCAAGGTGATTCTTATGTCTGTATCACCATTGAGGAAGTAGCTTTTGATCAGGGAGCTTTACAGGTTCTTTCAGCAAGTCCTTGGATATTTGACTCAGGTGCTACAAAGCATATGAGAGGTTGCAGAGATGTGTTTTCTTCTCTTTCCTATTCTTGAGGTAGAAGAGTTACTATTGCAGATGGCAATGATTTGGATGTTGTGGGAATAGGTACAGTAACCCTAAAGTCAAGAGAAGGTGATAATTTTCAAATTTCAGATGTTTTATACCTGAAATGAAGAAGAATCTGCTATCTATATCTACATTTATAGGTGATGGTTTTAAAGTTGTATTTGAGAGGGATCTTTGTAAGATCTTATCACAGAAAGACGATAAGTGTATTTTACAAGGTGAGCATAGAGGAGGGATCTTTGTTTTGTCAAAAATCAATCAGGAATATGCAGTCAAATCTTCGTCACCGGTGGAAGATATGAAGCTATGGCATGAGAGATTTGGACATATTAGTTTTGGAGCTCATTGGTTCCGATGAACACTTTGGTCTCAAAAAATCACCCTCATGCTCAGAATTCTAGCTACAACCATGAAGATAGTCCATGAGCTTATTCCACAAAGTCACCCAAGCATAGTGAGACTTATTTGTATCAATATGAGGCACTACCTATGGAACCAAATTGGGAGCTAGAACACTCCAATGTCATGTATGCAAATCCAAACGCAAGGCCCCAATTGAGACAAATGAGACCACAAGCCCCTAGAGGACCATGTTTTAGATGTTAGGGCAACCATTTCATTCGTGAATGTCCCCACCCATCAGCTTTAGGACAAGGAAAAAATATCACAATACAAGGCTTTTGTCTTGAGTGTGGCAAAGAACATCTCTCAAGAGATTTTCCTAAGAACCCCTCTAGTGAGCTCAGGGTGACACCAATTAATGTGGTAGGCTTAGTGGTGGATTTGAGTTCAAGTAGCATTAACATGGCTCCTATGCAAGCAATCACTAGTGCACAAGCTTTAGAACATGCTAAACCAACTAAACAATCAGAGTCAAGTGAATCAGGAGAGCCTAGTAAAAGGAAAACAAGAACTTGGAAGGATACCACGGAGAAGGCCAATCTTAAGTGGACTAGAAAGTTATCCAAACTAGAAGAAATCTTGAGAGACACAAAAATAAAAATAGAAGACATTACATCTTAAAATCCTTCGCATGTCATAACTTCATCCACTCCACTTCATCCCACCCCACCATTAATTGTGAATAAACCACAACCAAGGCCAGTTCTTGCACATCCATTTCCAGAATGCTTGGACCTGATATTCAAGGCCTGCTAGGCTCGACTTCAAGAAGCACTGGCAGTGACAAACCTAGACAAGAGTTACCCTAGAGAATATTTAGAGATTGAACAGACAAAATTTTGCATGAAAATGGTAGAGCTAGCTTAGGCTATGCTGGAGGCCAATCAATTGTTCAACCAAACAAATTCTATCAAACTGGGTTTGCATTTCTTGGGTTTACTAGAAAGACTAGAGCACTTGGTAAACATGCCACATGTTGCTTTACCTCCATAGGCTCAACCAATTGTTGAAAGAGAAAAATCACCACCAACAAAAGTTTATGTTCCTGATTCCACAGATGTTGGAACACCTCTTTCAATTCAACAATACTCTCAAGAGTTCTTGTGGGAAATACAAGAAGACATGGGCCAAGGAGAAGGATAATCCCCCTCGTATTCCTGAAATTGATGATCTTCATGATTAATTCCCCCAAGACATTCCATCTATTTACAGAGACAAAGTAGAGCAACAAGAAGATGAAATATTCGATTCTGAATCTAATTCTTTACAAGAGTTGCCACAATTCATAGGCCCATGGGAATGTGAATATCTTCAAATCAGAGCTACCACATTATTGATAAGAAATGAAGACTCAATGGTTCCAAGGAACATTGAAGTCGTGAAGAACACTACAGTGCAGTTTCATCTCACCTTAGAAGAGCTACTCAAAGTAAAACTTGAGTTGTGGAAACATGTGGCAAATCATGTTCCAGAACTTTGTCCCAATATGTCAAAAGTAGGCTCCAAGAAACATGTCCTAGAGATACCTGTAGACAAAATAGGAGACATGAGTGAAGGTGAAGAAGGTAATACTTATCTTCCAATCATCTACCAAGGTTATACAACCAAAGCTATCTTAGATTCAGGTGTTGGTGTTGTGATTGCGACCACCTCCTTGTGGAAGTAAAGGGGAAAACTCGCATTAAGACCAACTACAATGAAGCTTCAAATGGCTAACAACCATATTAAAAGACCTCAAGGATTGCTAGAGGGGATAACTCTAACCACGTGGTGTAGATTTTGAACACACCTTTGCTATATGTGACTTTGGAAAAAAATAATGTCTATGAAATGATCCTAGGAAGACCCTTCCTATGGCAACTGCAAATAGTACAAGATTGGGGAACCAAATCCTTATACTTGTAGCAATTAGGGGTCACAAACAAGGTCCATTTGAAGGATTATACCTTAAGAGATGTACCACCCCTATAGTGGAACTTATCCATAAGGCACAAGAGGATTCAATTTATGTGCATTCTATAAGTTCTTATGATCCATCTTGGATTCATGAAGAAGAACTTACAAAATGCACAAAAATTGGATCTTGGATGCATAAAGAAGAACTCACTTGTGGATGTGCAAGTTTGGAGAGGAAAAGGGAAGACGGCCTATTCAAGAAATTTGGGAATTCTTCAAGTCCCACTATGTTAACTTCTTAAGTTTGAGCTCAACCTTGATACCCCATTTATAATATTATTATCCTTAATATTAAAGTTTCAATTTAACATACTGGTTATAATATCTCTTTGTTTATGTTTGAACCCTTGCTAGAAGAGTGTGACTCTAATGAGGTCATAGAAGATGAAAAGGATGGCAACAATCTAGATTCCATTGTGATGGATAGTTGCTTTGACTCAGAGGAGCACTATCTAGAAAATGTAGTACTATTCACCCAAAAAGAAGAGGAACCTATCATAAGCATTAAAACTATAAATTCTAGGGGTGAAAGTGAAGGTAGTCAAAAGAAAAAGAAAAGAAAAGTAGTGAAACAAGTAGAGGAGGAATCAAGAAATATGAAGTTGAAGAGAGGAAAAGTTTGGTATGAGTGCCTAAGAGAGAGGCCATCTTAGGAGAAGCATATGATAATAAAGAAAAAACCAAAAAAAATTATAGTAGTCATTGAAGAGAACGAAGAGTGATGTACTTACATGGAAGAAGACCTAAATGCAAAAGAAGAAGTAGAGCTTGTAGTTGTGTGTTTGCATGGACCTATAGAGGGAGTAGATCTAGAAATATGCTCTCACACAATCCCCATGACGACTTACTCCAAGCCCACCAAACAGAAGCCCTACACATATAATGACACTTATGCAGCCAAATAAAAGAAGAAATTGATAGACTAATTGAAGTTGGATTTATCTATGAGATTGAGCATATTAAATGGGTACCCCCAATTGTAGTGGTGCCTAAGAAGAATGAAAAGATGTGGGTGTGTATTAACCTTAAAAATGTTAATGCTACTATGATCATAGACAGCTATCCGCTTCCAATCACAAACATTTATTGGAGCATGTTGCAAGCAAGGAAGTGTATAGCTTCCTTGATGGATTTTCAGGTTACAACCAAGTAGCCATTGCCTCAGATGATTAACACAAAATGGCCTTTGCCATAGAGTGGGGAATCTTTGCATTTTGTTTGACGCCATTTGGGATCACCAATGCAACATTCCAAAGGCTCATGTGTCATGTCTTCAAAGAGTTCTTACAGAAGAGCATAGAAGCATATGTGGATGATTTATGTGCTCACTTCCAAGAAACAAGACACCACATCCCAAAGCTCAGACATATCTTCAACAACTGTAGAGAATATCGAGTTTGTCTAAACCCAGAAAAGTGGTACGTCAAGGTAAGATCTTAGGTCATATTGTTTCTAAGAATAGAATTTCAATAGATGAGGACAAAGTAAGACCCATAGCAGAGTTGTAGAGGCCAAGGAATGTTAAAGAGCTACAAGCCTTTATGGGCCATTTTCGATATTATTGCAGGTTTATCCACATGTATGCAATCATAGCTAAACCGCTTTACGCTCTATTGACAAATTTTGAGTGGAACAATGAATGTGAAAATTCCTTCAATGAGGCGAAGAGACCTTTGTGCACAACACCAATATTCATCACTCTTGATTGGAATAAACTATTCCATGGTCATGTAGATGCATCCAATTATGCAATAGCATGTGTCCTAGCACAACCCACACGTGAAGGAAATCTAGATTTGCCTACAACATATGCTAGCAAACGGTTAAACATAGCTGAATGAAACTATACAAAAACTAAAAGACAAGGCATAGGCATGGTATATGTCATGAAGAAGTTTAGACACTATCTATCGGCCAAAAGTTCAAGTTTTTCATTGATCATCAAGCTCTATTATATTTGTTCAATAAATCATGCAATATATGATGCTTAGTAAGATGGTTCCTCTTACTAATGGAATACGAATTTGAAGTGGTTGTTAGGAAAGGTTGGACCGACCTCAGGGTGGATCACCTTTCTTTCATCACTTCAAGAGAGTCATTGCAAGGGGTGTTTGATGAATTGCTTGGTGCTTATCTCTTCAATTTAGAAGTTGTTCCTACATGGAAAAATAAGTTGGTATTTTCCCTAACCTTCAGACCTGCAAATAAGAATATGAAAACAAACAAAGATGAAGTTATAAAATCACAAAAACATCAAATACTCACAAGAAGTTTGTATAAACAAGATACAGAGGGTATACTAGCTTGTTGTGTTGAGGAGGATGAACGTAGTAGTAGGTTTCGTCAAGCCCATGAAGGATTTCTAGGAGATCACTATTCTAAACAATGAACATTGTAGAATCTTAAATGTTTAGGAGTGTATTGGCCTATTATGGACAAAGAAATACATGAAAAGATTAAGAATCATCCAGTTTGCTAGAAGAGGACCCCAATGGAGTATGCTACCCTTTATCACGTGTCTTTAATCCCAAAATGGAGTGCTCCATTGGTAGAATTCATGAACTAAGGAACACTACCCAATGAGGCTAGTCTAGCAAAAAAAACAAAGCATGGAGCAAGAGGCTTAGGACTACACCTTAGTAGGAGAAAAACTATATTGAAGAGGCAAGGATGGTTACTTAAGACTATGCGTTCACAAATCAGACTATTTGAAAATCTTAGAAATTGCACACAACTGTGTTGTGGGTGGACATTTTAGGCCTGATCGAGTAATCAAGACCATTCTATTCTCAAAACTTTGGTGGCCCACTCTTCATATGGATGTAGATACCTATGTGAAGAGATGTGACACATGCCAACATGCACAATATCCAATGAGAACAGATGAGATTCCTTTGAGACCAATGATGGGAGGACATGCATTCTCAAAGTGGGGTATAGACTTAGGTCATATTAACCCCCTAGCTAGAGACAGAGTACATTATTGTAGCCACTATTTACCTTAGAAAGTAGGTAGAATTCAAAGCCATGACAAAGAACATTGCTCAAAGGACGGCTAAGTTTTTATTCAAGAACGTGTTCACCAGATACATGTTACCAATAGAGTTAGTAAATGATAGAGGTACACACTTTTTGAACGAAGTAATTGAAATGTTCTCCAAGAATTCTTGGTGATACATAAGAAGTATGCTCCCTATCATCCACAAGCTAATGGGAAAGCCGAGAACACAAATAAGATCCTATGTAATTTATTAACAAAACTAGTAAATAATAAACACTCTCATTGGGATAAACAACTTCATCATGTTGTTTGGCTTACCAAGTTGCCTACAAAATACTCGATGACACCCCATTTCACATGGTCTTCAGATAGAATGTTGTGTTACCATTAGACTTCCTGATCCTGACTTATAAAGTGACACAAGAGCATGAGTGGAATGGACAGGAGTTGTCCTTTAGGATATTTTACCTAGAACGCTTAGGTGAGACCAGGGTACGAGTGACAGTAGGCAACTACACTGCAAAGGAAAGACAAAAGGCATACTTTGATGCACACATTATGGATAAAGGATTGAAAGAGGGAGACCTAGTGTAAATTTATACACTAAAGCAACATGCGCATAAATTAGAAAAATGAGGATATGGGCCCATGTTCATTAATAGAATTTCTACTAGAAGTGTGGTTCAATGGGCCACTCTAGAAGGTGACATCTTGCCAAGCTATATTAGTTTGGATGTTGAGTCAAGCTATATCAAGAACCTCTTATAGATGAGACTCACCACTACTAAAAAGTGAAAAGAATAAGAGTTAAGGGTGAGAGAAGAAGCACCTGCAAGTGTCTCTCAACTTTGTTCTTTAGGCTCAAAAACCTACATAGACTTGTAGTGGCTGCTCCCACCACAACTAAAACCTTTCAAGAAACCTATAGATTAAGTAGTGTGGCTGAAAACAAAACTCAAAAACGTGAACGTTCATTATTGAACAAGTACAAAGAACACTCTTCTTGATGTTCTTGGACCTCTATGAAGAGAACTATGCACAAAAGTACTGCAAATTGGCTCCAAAAATCACCCCAAAGTGCTTCAAACATAGGCTTTGAAAGCAAAGAATGAAGCTTTGAGAGCCCAAAACTTGTTGAAGATAATCTGAACCTTAGTCAAGCACCACAAGAGTGTAGTCTAGTGGCAAGATATTTCCATGGTTAAGCAAGCTTCGAGAGGAACAAGACTTGGATGGGTGACCTCTCGGGAAGTACTGGGAACCTCCATCTTCCTTGATCGTTGAGGTCTTCCCTGGCGTGCATCGAATGGTGCCAACAGTGACTTTAGTGACTCATATGACAAGATATGCCAAGGTCTATGCATTGTCACTGCCTTAGTCATAAGCCTTGGGTGGGTGGGCAGGTTTATTTATGAAATTGAGCACATCGAATGGGTGTCCTCCATAGTGGTTGTGCCCAAAAAGAATGGCAAGCTACATGTGTGCATTAACTTGAAAAAAGTTAACACTACCACCATATTGGAGTCATTTCCTTCTTATCACCAAACATTTATTACAACGTGTAGCAGGAAAGGAAGTCTACACCTTTTGTGATGGATTCTCAAGTTACAATCAAGTATCCATTGCCCCTAAAGACCAACACATAAGACGTCTTTTGTCACATAATGGGGTATCTTCGCATTTCGTTTGATTCCTTTTAGGCTCAAAAGTTCCCCTGCTACATTTCAAAGGCTGATGTGTTATGTGTTTAAGGAATTCTTAAGAAAGAATTTGGAGGTCTATGTTTATGATTTGTGCATTCATTCCAACATTAGACAAACACATATCCCTGAATTGAAACAAATCTTTGACAAATGTAGACAATACCAGGTCTACTAGAACCTAAAAAAGCTTATTTAAATAGTCACACAAGGCAAGAATCTAGGACACATACTGTCAAAGAATGGGATATCAATGGATGAAGATAAAGTTGGAGCTATAGTAGAGCTACCTAGGCCTAACAATGTCAAGGAGGTTTAGGCATTCATGCGTCACTACGGATATTGTTGATGCTTTATTCACATGTATGCAATAATTGCAAAGCCCATGTACAACCTTCTGACTAGCTTTGAGAGGAATGATGTGTGAGAACTCTTTTAATTAGCTTAAACAACAATTATGTTAACACCAATTCTAACCACACGAGATTTGTTGGCAGCAGTCAGGGCATTTCAAGACAAGGGAGCCGACATAAGGAATCAGAGAAAAGAGAAGGGCCAACTAGGCAAAGTAGTCAACGGAGATCCGGCAAATAGGCCTATCATTTTTCATGAAATAATATTTCCCAAATTGTGATTTTAGTCACTTCACACCATTGTAAATACCATTTTTTATTATTACTACTACATTTTGTACAAGCCGTTGAGTCCTTGAGCTTGAGGAGTATTAGTAGTATTTATGCACCAATTTTCATAATTTTCAGAGCTCGTTTGAGCCTCCAAAATAGCCTTAGAACCTTATCTTTAACCAAGCCGGACACTAGGTCTGGACAAGACCAAAGCTAGTCAAAAACTATAAAAAGAGCTAGAGAGCTCATTTTTTAGGTTAGCTTGTTGTAGATTTGAACTTGTACGAGAACTCTTTGGCAATAGAAGTGACTCCATTGTCTCACTCTTTGTTCTTACCTTGTGTGCACGTGTGTGTGTGTGTATGTCTGTGCATGTTTGTGTGCTTCTCACTCACACACATGTGCCATCACTTGTTCGAGGTCTTCATACCATCCTCACGTCTTCCCCGATTGACATTAAAGGAGGTGCTACTCATCACTGAGCTACACCAAATTTTGGCATCGTTGTCGGGATCGAGCTTTGAGGACGAGCGCATGATGGTAAGACGTAGACTTGTGACGTTGGCATTTGTTGAGGTTGTAGCAAGGAAAGACCAAAAACCCTCACCACCTTGCATGGACGCAAGAAGGAAATCTCAAGAGTGACTCTCCTCTCATCCACCCCTATCTCGAACATGTTCAAGCCATTGGCATCAGACACATGCTATGCCACATGCTTGAAAACATGGAGGATAGGGAGTCAAGGATCCTAGTCCATGAGGAAAATACAAGCAAATGCAACTACTCTGCTCACACAAAGGAGAGACATGCATAGGCACACACACACCACTCTCACACACTCACAAAGACACAATACATGTAAATGTAAATAGTCTTGGAGTAAAAGAGAGCCTTCTTCCATTGATAAATGATATTACATGAGAGCACGTAGACCAAAAGCCCCCTTCTTTACAAAAATGAGCTTCTATATATAGGCTAAGCTCTATTCCCCATGTGCTCTTTTGAAAAGTCAAAAAGTGGATCTCTCTCTAACTAACATATCTTCTAGGATATTCTAAAATCTCTTCTTGCAACAACTAAATCCCAAGAATGTGTATTCATGGGTTTTTTACGTAGGATTTTTTTAGAAGAGCAAAAAAGGTGATATATCCAAGGGTCACCTACACTATGGTATAAGGAAATATCAAAAAGTGATTTTTGGAGAGTGTTCACATGTGACACTCAAGTATATACAACAAGGGTTATTCTCATGGTCTAGAGAGGGTTCCTATGCACCATTGAGGATGTGTGCATACCCTACAACCCAACACTCTCCTCTCCCTAGACTTTGTCATCCTCGACAAAGCTAAGAGAAGAGGATCATACATAACTAAAATGTTCCAAGTTGGAGTCAAGTCTAAAAACTCTTAAGATCGTCAAATCTGCAATTTCTTCAGTCTACAAAGCTTTTAGGCTGCAAATCTTCAACACTTCAATCTTCTAATGTGCAAGCCATCAGTCCTTCCTTCAATCTGCAAATCCTCAGACTTCAGAGTTGGGCAACACAATCCCCTTGGGGGGCAGTCAACCCATCATACACCTCACTGCGTAGTCCCATGTAGGACTGATAGAGCCTCACCCAAGAAGCTGGAATTAAACATACAAAAATGAGTAGACTGTTTCTGAAAAGAGGTAGAATATAACATTTAGTTCAATTGGTAGTTTCCACTTCAAGGGACATCAAGTCCTATAGGACTGGCTCTTCTAGAGACAAGGCAACCTAGAAAGCTAGCTATTCTTGCAATCTGCAAATTAAAGCACCAAAGGCCAAGAACCCCATTAGCGGTCCATATGACTTATATTTTTTGCCATGTCACAATCACTTAATCATAATCGCTAATTTCTGCAAATCATAGTGTCACATCCTCTAACAGGGGCAAGAATGATTAATGCAGAAGTTCAATATGTGCAGGCCTATAATAAAAAACTTATTTGATTAATCCAGCAATTACTAGTCACAAGGCTAAGAGGATGACTGTATCAAAACACACTGATGCTCTTAGTGCCTGGAATTTTAGTTATATGCAAGCCATTTCATGTGAAAAGAGATGCAATGAGTAATCAAGTTTAATCTGTATGATCAGGTGAGAGCATCACAAAGTGATTCATTTTGGGATTGATAAAACATGTAGGCAATTTATCAATAGAAGAAGTAATGTCAGTCATATGCCCCTAATCATACCAAGTTTCTCCCAAACTGGTATAGAGGGTAATTACACACCAATCCCACAGGGATCAGTCACAAGATTTCAAAAAACATTATCAAACCTGTGAGTATCTTAAAAATCAGATCCATCACAAGAGAGCAACTTCTGCATCATGCATGAACCAAGTTCCCTATCCCAGACAACTTCCAATGCTTCTTAGCTCATCAAGGTGATCACACTTGCATGAATCTCAAGCCTCAATCAGTGAGTATCTGTGTGTCGACTTCCATGAACCTACACATAAGCATTAGAAATCATCCCTTAGCAATGATGTATCTCAAGACCTAGGGGCCACCATCTGCTGTCTTGCATGCCTTCAACAATGAAAAGATTCAACATTATAGAAGAAACCAATACTTCCAACTACTCTTTCCCTAGTTAGGATTACTATGTTTGACCCATTCCTAAGGAGAACAATCACAATGTCTTCTAATCCTATTTCTGAGTGTGCTTTCTTACTGACCTATCCACATTAGTGCATAGTAGCAGTGCACAGGTGACTGCCATTCAAAAGTCAGTGTGCATGTAACCATGGAAAATCGTTAAGGCCAGCAAATGATTTCTCATCATACAGGTTCTGTCAGAATTACAAGTGAATACTGAGAACATACATACGAATAAAGCAAGCAAATCCTCCACTTCCTTGTTGCATTGACATCAACAAAAAAACCTAATGATTAGAAGTTACCATCATTCTTCCTTTGAACTTGCCACAGTTTTATCCAATGTCCTCATCTATAGGAGACAAGAGGGATCAATGCTAAATTTTGTATGTGTTGGCCTGCAATGCATTAAGTAAGCATTGTAAAACCAGAGAATTACTTCCCTAGCAAAAAACAATCACTTGGACCTTTGTGACTAGATCCACACAGTGTTCCCCTTTTATTAAAAGGTTTACTAGAACAAGATAACCTCCAGGCATTATTTTCTTGCAATCCATGATGTAAAGCTTAACACACAAAGAGCCCAAAAAAATTCAAACTTTAACCACCTTAAAACCGTTCCTATGTGCAAGTCTTTAAAACATTCAAAGGATTGTACAGCCAAGACCTCACTCTTCTATCAAATAGAAGATGTATGGTGTACGCTTATTGGAGAACAGTAATCCTTGTGAAAAAAAGGAGCTTTTTGAAAAGCATTGAAGGTGAGTGGAGCCATCAATGTATAATGTCCACTTTGTTAAAGTTTTCTTGTGAAGTTGGAGGGATGAATAGCAATATTATTTCTTGCGAGAAATTGTAGCCTTATGACACTATTACCGACATCACAGAAATGCATATAGACATTCAGGCACATAAGATACTCAATCTTAACTTGGAAGTAAATGATCCCAAAAGATCCTGTAGCACAACAGATCACCGGTAATTTAAACAATCAGATCATCAAAATTCTTTTATATTTACTTCAAGTGAGAGCAGGGTGTGCACTTAATCATTGATGATCCTTATTAGTAAATCATCCATATCAAATATAGCAGTATAGCAACAATATATCATGATCCTAGTGTAAGCCGCCGGATTGGCAGTTGTAAAGTCTGACTCTTTTATATTCCGCACGAACCGAAAGGTCGTTGCGTAGACATTGTAACCTTCTTATAAATCAATGAAAAGAGACGCTTCGATGACGACCAGAGGAGTCGCCAGACTGTCTGTCTGGTTGATGTAGTCTGTGTAGTTTCCGTGGTGTGTTTGAAAACTCTGAGTTATTCTGTGTCTTTTTGTGTTGTTGATTATCTGTACCTGTCCGGTAAAGATTAAGTTACAGTAAGGTTTATCTTAAGTTGAGTACTGAATCACAGTTTCGCTAAGTTTATTACTGTGAGTTTGTGTTACGGTCATCTTTGCATTGTGCGTTGGTCACTGAGGAAGTCTTAATCTGTGTATGAATCGACATTCTGTGAGTAGATGAATCATACGAAGTCCGAGTTTTCGGTTAGTAAGTTGGATTAGTAAAATTATTTAACAGACTGTTATGTGAGTGAGTTGATTTGGGAAAATCAAGTATAGAGCCTCTGTTTAACAGACCCCTTCCACTCCCAAGAACCCGAATAAATGTTTAAACGCGTCTCTAACGGCAAGACCCGCGTTTAACACTGGCACCGTCTGTGGGAATGTGGCACCAGAGTGATGCAATATAGTTGTGGGAAAGTGGCACCAGAGCGTTGTAAATTGATTGTGAGAAAGTGGTCATAGATTGTGAATCGACAGTAAGGAAGAGTAGTACGCAAAGTATTGCAAACGTGATATATGCCGGTTACTCGTTCCGATGAGACGTACCCGAACTATAGGAGAAACCAACAGTCTTGGGCGATACCTAATTTGCTAAGGTAGCCCCCGGGAGCTAGAACTGCAGATAAGTTTAACCCAGTTGTCAAGGAAGCGAAGAACGTTACTAGTGCTTCCGGTAGCATTCCGGTGGAACGAACTATAATTTCGGAAGATTCCAGTGCAATTTCGACACAGTCTGTCGAAGATATAGTAACTCCAGAGTCTACCAGGACGCAGTATGCAGTTAACTTAACACCATCTGGTCAAGATTCGAATTTGTCTGAGGATAGAAGCATGTTGGCCAAAGAAATCAATGAAGGTGAAAAAGTACCTTGTTTTGGTGAAATTTTGACAAATTCCGGTGATATTTCGGTTCCAGTTACAGAGAGTTCAGTCTCCCGGTGACAGTTTACCATTTCTTGGTGAATCTTCATTCCGGTCACCACTATTCAGAGTAAGTTTCCCTACATTTGATATCAAGGAGGAAGGTAGCTTATTCGAAGGTGAAATCCAAAAGAGATTGAACGATATTATCAAGCCGGAGAGTGCACAGGCTGACGATACAGATTTCGACGATCAAGAAATTTAACCTCGGAATTCAGGAGATAGTAACAATACAACAGCAAGCACCATGAATGGGCAACAACAACAACAACAACAACAACAGCAACAGCAACAGATACTTCCACCTCGTCCGGTTCCAACAGGAGTCACCTACACAAAATTCGGTGGATTTCCAGGTGATGATCCTGATGCTCATGTACGAACCTTTGAAATTAGTTATGCAATACTTAATCATCCACCTGATCCGGCATACAAGGCCATAGTATTCCAGTCAACGCTAGTTAATGAAGCCACCAGATGGCTTACAGAATATGATATCAACCATTTCGGCACCTATGAAGCAGTAAGAGATGCGTTTTTGCAGAGATTTCGGCTAAAGAAGAACCCTGCCGAAATTTTCGATTACCTACAGAACAATAGACAGAAGCTGAATCAAACAGTGCAGGAATATGCCACCCTATTCAGAACTCATTTGAGACAACTACCGTCGGCTCATACAAACCTGCTGGATGATGTCATCACTCAATGGTTTATTAATGGTTTGACTCCACAGCTCCGACAGATTATGATCATCCGCTGTGTGGGAGCTATGACACTAGATGCGGTTATTCCAATGGCCCTGCAGCTCGAGAATAAGGTTGGAGGTTTTACCGAAGACCTGGAGTGGTTAAAAGCCAGTAAAAATATTGCAAAAGATCCGGCTAGATAGATATACTGCACCACGTGCAAGAATTCAGGGCATACCAGTGCCACTTGTGCCCTCAATCAGTTGTATTGTGTTATCTGCAATACCAACGGACATTCCACCGAAAATTGTGCCTATAACACTAAAGTGCAGGGAACAGCAACAGTAAATGCAATCATACAAGAACAAGGACATCCTGCCATCCACTATGTACCACCTCAGATGAGAAATAATCAGCAGCAAGGATACAGAAATTATAGAGGACAGAGGAATACCAACTATAATGGAAATCGCTGGCAGACAGGAACATCACAAGAAGGTAATGCCTTGCCACCACCACGTTGTCATTTTTCCGGTGAGTTTGGTCACATCAGAAGATTTTGTAAAGATGCAACCGAATATGATCAGAGGAAAAAAGAGCACCAGAACCCAATGACAAATATGGTTCACATCACACCAATAGAAACACAAGCCGCAGTAGTTCAGACCCAATCCGGTAAGCCGTTGCAACTAGCAGCTGAAGTATTTGAACCACGTATTCGTGAACAACAGAGAATGTATAACAAAGCTAGTCAGTGGACCACCACAGAACCTCCAGTGTTCCCAGATCCAATTCCGGTGACACAAGTTCCGCAGCCAAAGGAAACCGCGCAGGAGCAAGAGTCAATCCCAGTAACTGATGCATCGTCTTCAGAATCAGTAAAAGGTACAAGTCAAGTAGAGCAGGCATGGGAAATTTTATCTAAAGCATCCATTACTCTTCCTCTTGGACAATTACTTGCATTAGTACCAGGAGTTCGGCAACAATTCCAGCAGCAATTCAGTTCTGCGTCTTTTTGCATTCCAGCAACAGCGACAGTACAACCAGAAACTGACTCTACGGTGGATCATTTAGTCCCTTTAATTATGGTATGGTACAAAAATCATAAGATTACTCAAGTACTAATTGATGGTGGATCTGGTGTAAACATAGCTACTACAGCACTTTGTAAGAAGTTAGGATGGACCAAAATTGAGTCAGTCCAGTTTTTTGTTAGAATGGCCGATCAATCCAGAGTCCACCCAGTAGGACTTATACGGAATGTCCCAATCACTTTGCAGGGTACAACTTTTAAGATGACTTTCGTAGTTTTAGAACTACCGGAATCTAGTCTTGATTATAATCTTCTTTTCGGCCGTCCTTGGTTGAAACAAGCTAAGGTTATACAGGATTAGTCCGCACAGGAACTCACTTTCAAAGACAATAACCGAAAATATGTTGTAAAATTAGATGCTATTCAACCCTGTGAACTACATGCTAGACCATATGTAGCAGAACCGGTCCATATGCTAGATGGTTTATCTGATGACGAAGAAGAAGAATTTTTGAAGAATAACATAATTTCCTTAGGGACTGTTGATCTACAGTCTGTTGTAGATAACTGGAATCTGACAGTTTGTATGGTGGTGTCTGTGACCGAACAGGTAGAGACAGAAGATATTGTTGTTAAGGATGAGGTTGATATACAGCAACTTTTACAGTCAGATGATGATTCAGAAAAACTTAATCAATTCTATGTTCCCGAAGATCAGTTAATCACCTATAATTTGGGAGATGAAGTAAATCCACGTCCTATCAAGATAAAGGAAGGATTGTCTGAAGCATTTCAAACAGATTTGATACAACTTATTTGTGAGTTCTTTGATGTTTTTGCATGGGATTATCGTGATATGAAAGTTCTAGACCCTCGCCTCTATCAGCATCGGGTCGTACTTAAATCGAAAGCAAAACCAATTAAACAACCCAGCTATCGGATGAATCCTAACTATGCAGCACAGGTAAAGGAAAAGCTTGATAGGTTATTAAAAGTCCGATTCATCGTTCCAGTAGAGCATGTTGAATGGATCTCCCTGATTGTAATCGTACCAAAGAAAAACAAGCAGCTCCAAATATGTGTCGATTACAAGAAATTGAATGCAGCCACCGTACCTGATCCATTTCCACTTCCATTTCTTGATACAATGCTGGATAGAGTGGTTGGGCATGAAATGTATTCATTTCTTGATGGTTATAGTGGTTATAACCAGGTTCGAATGGCTGAGCAAGATATACCAAAAACAGCGTTTATTACGAATTGGGGTGTTTTTGCTTGTACAATCATGTGGTTTGGATTAAGAAATGCTCCTAGTACTTTTCAATGATGTATGCAAGAAATCTTCTCCCCCTACCTTACTTCTTTCATGCAAGTATATCTAGATGATTTCTCTTTATTTGGTAAGATGGTAGCACACCTGTATCATTTACGGTGTTGCTTTGAGAAGTGTCGTGAATACAGACTCTGCCTGAACCCAAACAAGTCTATGTTTGCGATTTCATGTGGTAAGCTGCTTGGCCATATTGTGTCTACACAAGGCATACAAGTTGATCCAGATAAAATTGCAGTTGTGTTAGAAGCACCTGTACCTACTACACCGAAAGAAGTCATAAGATTCATGGGTCAAGTCAGGTGGCATGGTCGATATTTACGGTGGCTTGCTCATTTGGCAATACCCCTTAATAGATTAATAACCAATAATCCTCGACAGTTTGTTTGGACTCAGGAATGTCAAATAGCATTTGATCGTCTCAAAGGCTTATTAACGCAGGTTCCAATTCTACAACCTCCTAATTGGGAACGTCCATTTCATGTTTTTGTTGACGCATCAGATATCGCCATTGGGAGTGTCTTAATGCAACAAACTGATAAGTGGTTTTGGCTTGTTTATTATGCAAGTAGAAGGCTTGCTCCTGCTGAAAAGAATTATTCTGTAATTGAAAGAGAATGCCTTGGTTTAGTATATTCTGTAAAGAAATTTCGGCATTATTTGTTAGGCCGAAAATTCGTCTTTCATGTAGATCATGCTGCGCTAGTATATCTGGTTCGGCAGCAGCATTTAGGTGGTCGTTTAGCGCGTTGGGTTCTACTTTTACAAGAATTTGATTACGAAGTAATTCATCGACCCGGACCTGAAGATTCTTTGTCATTTCGGTTGGACACACTCAGAGAATTAGATGAGCATCGCTGGGAAAGTTTTCTAACTCTTCAAGAAGTGCAGTTGCGGTAAGCTCGTACACATGATCAGTATCTAAAAACTCCAGTTTTTACGGTATGACAACTTGTGCTGTTTTATAATGCAAAATCAGATTGTTCTGCTGGAAAATTCAAGTTAGGATGGTTTGGTCCTTACCGGATTACTGAACAAGTGGGCCCAGCAACTTTTTGATTGACTACTTTGACCGGAATTCCTCTTCCGAAAGTAATAAATGGTTCAAAGTTGCGGCCGTATCATCAAGCGCCTGATGCGCACTGAAGTGTTCTGCGGTTACCCGCGTATTTTTCTTTTTTCTTTTCTTTTCCTTTTTAGTTTTGTGTGATTCATAAAATAAGTCTGTAAATATCCTCGTTTTGATACCTAATTATGATCAACAGCCGCCCTGCATTATCATTCTGCTCATGCATGCACACCGAAGTTATGAGGTTATCATCTCAACATCGCGCGATGATTAACAATTTCAATTGCTTCCCGCTGCCAAGAATCTACTTAACCTTTTTCATTCCACTATTAATCGCTATTGTGACTGTGTGTTTTGTATGCTTGTGCTCTCTGTATACCCTGTGCAATTGTATTCTTGTGCGCACCATGGAAGCATTAGCAAACTTTGTTGCGTTCCGTGACGGACTCCATGCTGATGTAGGTGAGTTCCTGTGTATCCGTGGGTTGGCTAATTTTGCTGAATTGCCATGGAATTCAGTGGAATGTCACCCGTTGTACGCTCAAATAATTGTCGCCATCGCTGCCACAATTGCTACCGAGCAGAGTTGGCCAATAACCTCATTACCATCTCGGGTAGTAATAACTCTACAGACCTTTGCTGATGCATTCCGACTCTCTCCGAGAGGTCGAGAGAATGGTCCTAGTTTACCGATAGCCACAATGATCCAGTTATTCCCTAGACATTCTTCTAATGAATATGCAATCCTTTGTCGCCATGAACCTGAGAGATCAGCCCTGCAATTTTTAGTAGCAATACTAAGTTTGTAGAAACGTACATATGGCATATCTCGCCCTTTCTACTCAGCGATAGATATGGCTGCTAGAGAGTCTGTTAACTTTGCCTCGTACTATTTCCGCCGCATCCACAGAGAATGTGTTTCGGTAATTAAACAGGTCAACAAAGGAGATATGCCACGTTCACATCTCCCCCACATACTAAGTTTCCTTTTTCCGGCCATACAAGCAGCACAACCACCACCTAGAGGTCCAGTTCTCTATCATGAAGAATCAACGCAAGTCCTGGAAGATGATGAAGAAGATGACGAAGAAATATTCCAGCTACTCCGCCGAAAACACATCAGAATCAGTTCATCTGATAGTCAAGTACAGGGTTCGGCTGCAGGTAAAGAAGCAGACAACAATCAAGAAGAAGAACATGAAGAAGAAACTTTCCATGACACAGCAACATCAATGCACCAGGAATCATCAGCGCAGTCCTCTCCAAATCAGCAATAAGAGCATGATGATACTGCCGATTCTGCAACCAGCTCCTCTAAAGAAGAATCTCAGCACAATCCGAACAGGAAAGGCAAGAAGATGGGCAACCTATTATTAAAGAAATTTTTGAAGAACTGATTAAGGCAGTCGAGTCTACAGTTGCCAACCCTGATGACTCTACGCAGCAATCCACCGAAAAGGTAGTAGATATTAACATTCTGCAACCTACTTCGCAACCCATCCTCCCAATCGACCCTATTATACATGTACAGCCTACTGAAGAACCTTCTACTTCATCTTCCTCACCAAATTACTCTCCCCCCTCTTCACATCAACTTCTGATAGCCTCTTCTTCTCAACCACGTCCTTCTATTCTGTTTCCATCAATTCCCATGTTTCTTGAGCTCGCATCCATGGGTCAAATGCTAATCCAGCTATCGCAGCAACTACCAGCACAAATGAAGGAAGTGACTGATAACATCCGAGAAGAATTTCAACACAAGGTTGATGTTTTGGAAGCAGACATTAGCCCTCTCCAGGAAGAACTAGTTGCAGCCAAAGCAGAAAATCAAGCTTTAAATGAACAAATTAAGGAGTTACAGAATAGACTTGTCGAACACGAAACAGTTATCACTCAACGAGATGCGGCACTAGCTGAAGTCTGAGAAAAAGATGAGTTATTAAGTGTTGCTGATGCGGAACTAGTTCAGTTGAAGCAGTTAATCCAAGATAAAGAGGATGCACGTATAGCTCTGGGCAATCTTTTAGAAGAGACTAGAGCACAACTGAATGAAACAGTACAGAAAGGACAAGAGATGGCCGATTTGGCTAGAAAGACTAATGAAGAACTCCAGCAGACAAAAGTATATTTATCTGAATCGAATACAGATCTTAAAATACAGATGAATTTAGTCGCTCAACTACAGAAGGAGATACCAGCAATAAAAAGAGAGTGTGATGCGTATTACAAAACCATACAGTTTCAGAATCAAGAGTTGGAGAGAAGAGAGAATCAACTGGATGCTCAAAAAGAAAGACTATCCAGAGTTGATAAGCAGATTGCAGATATGAAAGTCAGTCGTGATGCGGCTCTGTCAAATGAATTTTATTTACAGGAAGTTTTTTTTGCAGACACAGGCAGAGAGTTTAATGAGCCAAGTTATTTCTCTAAGCTCAGTACGGACAGATGCTCAACTCGTAGAACCAAAAATTTTGAAGCAGATGTTAGAATCATTGAAGAAGAAAATTGCCCAGACTTTCAGGTTAGCTAGAACTATGTATCTAGAAGGTATAGTTGATGAGCCGTAATAATTTTGTATACCTGCGGGTTCAAGTCCACGTGCGTGCCAGTGTAAGCCACCGGATTGGCAGTTGTAAAGTCTGACTCTTTTTATATTCCGCACGAACCGAAAGGTCGTTGCATAGACATTGTAACCTTCTTATAAATCAATGAAAAGAGACGCTTCGGTGACGACCAGAGGAGTCGCCAGACTGTCTGTCTGGTTGATGTAGTCTGTGTAGTTTCCGTGGTGTGTTTGAAAACTCTGAGTTATTCTGTGTCTTTCTGTGTTGTTGATTATCTGTACCTGTCCGATAAATATTAAGTTACAATAAGGTTTATCTTAAGTTGAGTACTGAATCACGATTTCGCTAAGTTTATTACTATGAGTTTGTGTTACGGTCATCTTTGCATTGTGCGTTGGTCACTAAGGAAGTCTTAGTCTGTGTATGAATCGACATTCTGTGAGTAGATGAATCAGACGAAGTCCGAGTTTTCGGTTAGTAAGTTGGATTAGTAAAATTATTTAACAGACTGTTATGTGAGTGAGTTGATTTGGGAAAATCAAGTATAGGGCCTCTGTTTAACAGACCCCTTCCACTCCCAAGAACCCAAATAGATGTTTAAACGCGTCTCTGATGGCAACACCCGCGTTTAACACTAGGAACCACCTTCGGCCTTCATGCAAGCCAAGTAATAATCCAGTTCCTAAAACCTGAATGCATAGAACAAAGTTCCCAAGCTATAGTTCAAACTTTTAAGATGCCTCTCAGTCAATAGATATGTGGAAATAAGGGAAGTCCCACCCCCCCAAACGTACTATCAATTTCCAAAAACATGGGTGTAGCTTAAGATATACAGGTTGGTAAGACCAATAAGTGGCCCCGAAGGGAAAGAGTCACCATGTCCTTCCTTCCAGCCTGCCACACTCAGAGACAAGTGGGCAACTTGAGAGATACCTCACTTTAAAGAGATTAAAAAAGAACCCAGAGACCCCCAAAAAGTTTTGTTTATGATTGCCATCGAGAACAGTCATGATTATTCCAGTACTCTTTAGGTATAGCAAATCATCCTATAAAAGAAGAAAACAGAAGTGAAAGCATTTGCATTTCTTGTTAACTGTCTTGGTGGAATCCTACATCTTAAGGAAAACCTAGTTTTTACACACAAATCAAAACATAACCTTGTTCCTGATTGCACCATGGTCATGTGCTTCACAAATAGTGTAGGGAGACCTCAAGTACTTCCTTCGAGAACAGCAATTATCTGCAAGTTTTGTCGTAGCCTTATTCATCATCCCAACCAACCCCCTTCCATCATACTTCTCCAAAGAGTTGGTAATTCTAACAACACATTATCTTAGATGTGAGCCACAATATTGCATATAAAACACTCTCAAAAACTTTTAACTCCTTCATATGATAGTGATTTCATAAAAAAAATGTACTTGCAAAATAATACCTCCATGGAATGCAGATCAATCAAGTATTCAAATGTTATCCATATATAGCAGATCACAACAACTGATGAACAAGACAATGAGCTGCCAACATTTGGAACCATCAGTCTAGCATGTTA
This sequence comes from Ceratopteris richardii, assembly GCA_020310875.1. NCBI lineage: Eukaryota > Viridiplantae > Streptophyta > Polypodiopsida > Polypodiales > Pteridaceae > Ceratopteris > Ceratopteris richardii. The sequence goes on from CM035442.1 coordinate 24,479,918, forward strand.
CAAAAATTTTCTGACTCGAAACGTCAATTCCTTTAAAAGATGAGTTGATTCGGAAGCATCAGCATCAGAGCAGCCAAGGGATGCATATCTTGAAGCAGTAAAAACAACCTATGGACAGCAACTAAGCAAATTTCTTCTTCAAGTGGCATTGAGAAGTTAGGGCAATAGAGAACCCCAAAACAAGAAGCTCCATTAGAGCCCAGACCATTCATAGAGATTCTGTACCATCTAAGTAGAGGGCTCCATCTGCAGACATCCTCCACAAGTTTGGAGCAAAACAAAACATGAGATAAAATCGTAATGCAGAGACTTCTTACTAGACTGAAAGATCTCCATAGCTCATTCCAGGGGGCTTGATGCCAATGGTGGAGTGTGACAGGAGCAGCAGCATAACTAAGACCTCGGAAGGGAAGCCATAGTCATACTTCAGTGCATGCATAGGGGAGTGCAAAGCTCCAGACCACCATAGACGTTGGTAGAGGGATGTGGTCTAGAACAATGAAAAAGGAATTGTTTGTCTTGACCTCATCATCCACAGAGGCGAAAAGAGGAGAAGCACGAAGATTCCAGCTTGATACCTTTCTGCTTCGAGCTTGAGAGCCGGAATATGACACAACCCTAGTTGCCAAAGGAGAATAGCCTGGGAGGACATGAGATCTCGACATTAAGACCTTGATTCTTGAGGTGGTTGCCACACCAAGGGGCACGGCCTTGCATATAGGTTGGTACAACAAATGTAGATATAACAGCCCCCCACCGAAGAGCTTCATGTATGAAGAAGTTCTTGACCATAAGATGCAATGAGGGAAAGATGCCATGATGTCTGTAGGGACAGACCTCCAAGACAATGTCACGCATAGCGCAGCTCGTGAGCCAGGCTCAGTTGGGAGGCAAGAGGAAGAGAGGTAGAAGGGTGAGGGAAGCATTGCTCCATTCCTAGCCACAGGTCATAAACATGGAGGGAAGCCATGGCTTACCCACGTTGAGCAGGTGTATCAGGTAGAAGGAGCCCAAGGAGGCTCAGCTTCGCCAAAGGGAATGTGAATGAGCAACGAGGGAAGTTATATTCCCCACCCACCACACGATCATGCATGAGATGACTTAATCCTTTCATGTCCTTGCCTGACAATGCCTGCTTAGAAGTAAATGAGGAGAGAGAAACCCATGCATCCTTCCCCAAATTCGAAGTATGAGCATTAAAGCTAAATTCTCACATAGAATGACATGATACGTTCAATTTGGCAATAAAGAAGGAAAACTGCCATGAACTCTTCACTCAAGTTTTTATTATTATGTTTTTCTTGGTTTTCCTTTCATGGATGAGGGGGAGGGACAACAGAAGGTAAACACCCACCCCCCTTCCCAAAGCAATCATCAATTTCAAGAAATGACAGCATGGGGGTGATGCCAGAATGAGTGTGTGGAAGTGTATGTATGTGAGAGTGAGAGAGAGAAGGGGGGTTAGGGGGTGTTTTTGTGCATCAAACAGAAATGAACTAAAACTATCTACTAAAAACAAGAACATGGGAGCAAATGGCCCAAAGGAAGGCTGAAAGTGCCATGCAAGAACTCAAATCCTATGCAAATGAGCAAAAAAATTGCAACACAATACTTTACAACATGTTTTTGAGCTCTCCAAGTGATGAAAGACCGATCTCTTTGGCAATGGTGCCAAAACGTGTTGAGGTTGTAGCAAGGAAAGACCAAAAACCCTCACCTCCTTGCATGGAAGCAAGAAGGAAAGCTCAAGAGTGACTCTCCTCTCATCCACCCCTACCTCCAACATGTTCAAGCCATTGGCATCAGACACATGCTATGCCACATGCTTGAAAACATGGACGATAGGGAGTCAAGGATCCTAGTCCATGAGGAAAATACAAGCAAATGCAACTACTCTGCTCACACAAAGAAGAGACATACATAGGCACACACACACACCACTCTCACACACTCACAAAGACACAATACATGTAAATGTAAATAGTCTTGGAGTAAAAGAGAGCCTTCTTCCATTGATAAATGATATTACATGAGAGCACGTAGACCAAAAGCCCCCTTCTATACAAAAATGAGCTTCTATATATAGGCTAAGCTCTATTCCCCATGTGCTCTTTTGAAAAGTCAAAAAGTGGATCTCTCTCTAACTAACATGTCTTCTAGGATATTCTAAAATCTCTTCTTGCAACAACCAAATCCCAAGAATGTGTATTCATGGGTTTTTTACGTAGGATTTTCTTAGAAGAGAAAAAAAGGTGATATATCCAAGGGTCACCTACACTATGGTATAACAAAATATCAAAAAGTGATTTTTGGAGAGTGTTCACATGTGACACTCAATTATATACAACAAGGGTTATTCTCATGGTCTAGGGAGGTTTCCTATGCACCATTGAGGATGTGTGCATACCCTACAACCCAACAGCGTTGTAGGTAATTTCTTTACTTTTCCTTATTTTTCTCTTTCTTACTTCACCATCATCATCACCATCATCATCCTCACCATCTCCCACCTCCATCTCCATCATTGCGAAAATTTCAGTTTTTTGGTCATATCACATTCCCTCATTTCACTTGTGAGAGAGAGCGAGAGAGCGATTTGTGTGCGCTAGTTTTGCATGTTTCTTGAGTGTTCTTGTAGGTTTTAGCTGTATCATCATCTCGAGCAAGCTGCACAGGTACAGAAAAACTCTACACAGTCTCCAAGACATTGACCTCTGTCGATCCCGATCGACAGAAAACTTGGATATTTGGTAAAACAAAGTGCACCACCACAACACACATGATGAGCACATTCCAAATCACTAATTAAAACTAAAAAATTATGTGTCTATCAATCGTGACCGACACTGTCGATCGCGATCGATAGCCACGATCGACAAACTCTATCAATCGCGATCGATAGACACTGTCAATCGCGACCAACAGACCACGACGGACTGCCACGTAAAACTCAGTCAATCGTGATCGACACCGTCGATCACGACCGATTGAAATTTCATGATTGACACTAAAATTTGCATGCCCACGTGTCCATCGTGATGGACACAACCCTGATTGGCTGAAATTACATCGAATTTTGTGAAAAAAGTGTCAATCATGATTGACACCATCAATCGCGATTGACAGACCCCATGACCGACTCTGTCGATCACGATTGACACAGTCAATCGCGATTGACGTGTCGATCACGACTGACAGGCCCCGACGGACACCTCTGTCAATCGCGATTGACAGGCCTATCGATCGCGATTGACAGCTATATTCAGCAAATTTTTTAGGGTTTTTTATTCCAAATTTGTGGGGTAATTTTGGGCATGCTTATCAAGTAATTAGCACTTTGTGAGGTCCCTACACTAGTAATTTGAGAAAAATCCTATTTGGTTGTTAGCCTGAACCCTGTTTTAACCCTAGAACCTTGAACAGTCATAAATTCCTCATACAAAATCCGTTCGGAGTTATAGATAGGTTATTTTGAAGTTGCCCATACCCAGGGGGGACAAAACTAAGGGATCTCTAGAATTGTTTTCCATAAAGACAAAGGGCAAATTGATATCTGAATTACATGAATGAAAGTGATTTGTTATGTCATTTGAATTTAAGTCTTGAGCTAACTTTGGTACTTTTACAGGTCCATTAAGAGCACTAGAGGGCATCCAAAGCAAGGGCATTGTGCAAGCTTGAGAATGGGGTTCTTGAGCACGAACGAGCAAGGGATAAGAAGTGAGGTTGGAATTTCTCTCAACTCCCTCAATCAATTCCTAGCTTAGGCTAAGAATGTGTAGCATTGGAAGTAAGATAGGGTGACGATAGGCACCTATTAAGTTGAAGACTCCCTAAGTAATCAAGTTCAAGTCAAGAGATAACCTATGCACGTAACGATAACCTTAAGGGAAAGAACTAATTTTATTACGATCAACTTCAAGTACGGAAAACCACTCAAGTAACTCTTGACGATGCAAAATCAGACAAGATCATAAACACGATAACAAACTAAAAAGAATCCATTGGGTGATAAGAAAGAATCAGCAACGAGGTTGTACTTTGGGTAAAAATTGGGATTGTTCACTCAGGCATATGAACCTTAGATCAGGGTGACACCTAGGGAGGGATAGACAAAGCCTTAGGTCCTCAGAGGCAAGTGTCACTCACACTGATAGATCTTGGGCCAAGCAATTGAGTGCTTATCCACACTACTCTAACTCTGAAACTAGTGAATCGGAGATGTCTCAAGGTATGGAGCGAACCACAAGAATTTCAGGTGTGGCTTACTTACAAAAGGTCGAAGGCCCATACAAGATGCAACTCGAATACCTTAGGACCAACCGATTAGGTGCTTGCATCTATCAGGACGGCCTAAGAAGATCTGTGGTCCAAATCAAAAACCCAGATCAACCCATTGGACTAGAACATCTGGCAGTCAAGTTTGAAAATGGTGCATACCTGGTTAAAGAAGGGACCATGTATGTAGTCACAAGTCACCCAGATAGGATAGACAAATTTGGTAATGTGATTCCAAAAACAGACATAGGTGAGAGCAAGGGAAATTAGGAAGAGAGCCTAGAACTCCTCGAGGCAAATCAGTCCTCACTAGAATCATCACGCCAGAGTTGGTTCCCCAGGACAATAAGAGCATAGATCTGCTCTTAAATCGAGAGACTGATGAGGCCTTTTGGAGGTATAAGCCTGACCAGCCTAATGAAATAGGAATGCTCACAATTTATGAGTTCAAAGATCCTGGCAAAGTGACCTATTTAGACAATACTTAAAAAAGAGAGTCTTTGTGGTCTCAAAACATGGTAGACATGCCTACACTTGGAAGGGTGAATTTGTCTCCCCCCAACCAAGATCTAATGTTTCTTTTGGTCACCAAGGAGTTGGAACATCCCACAATCATGGACCTCAAACGGACAGGAGTAGAGATAAACATGAAGTGAGCTTTGCTAGCCCACTGGGAAGAGAAAGAACAAGAACAGAGACGGATAGAGTGGAAACCGAGAGACCTAGAGACCCACGGAACCAAAGAAATGCTGATGATTTTCCTTTGCCAATGCCTAGAGAACACACTAGAACCTTGAGGCCAACCCAGCTGGTTAAGTCCATGAAGAATTACTTCGATGGCACTGGAGACCCATAGGATCATGTGGCTGAGTTTAGGCAAGTCATGAGAGCTAAACAAGTTGAGGACCTATTCACGCAGTACAATGCTTTTGGTCTAACCCTGAGGAACACAACCCTTACATGGTTTCAACCACTACATGAGAGACAATTTAGGAACATAGACCAACTTCTCGAGGCTTTCATTACCGAATTCTCTAAGAGTGGTATATGGCATAATACCTCCTCACTGATTCATAGCTTCAAGCAGACACCTCAAGAGACCGTGAGACTTGCTGGAAGAAGGTTTAGGCAATTCCTACAAAGATGTCATATTCCTGAGTTACCCACACCAGCCAAACAAGTGGCATTATTCTTAGATGGATTGTTGAGTACCAAGTTGAGATCATATGTGTACCTAAAGGACCCTAGAACCATAGAAGAGTGTGTACACATGTGCATTGAATTCAGGATAACCTAGGGGAGTAATTAGAGCTTTCAAAAATCTACAAAGATTCAGATAGTTCTACTAGCCTCAATTCTACGCAATCCACATCTATTGAGGAACTTGCTGAGAAAGTAGCCCAGAAGCTAGGAGTCTCAAGTAAACAAATACCAAGGTTTGCCCCAGTGAAAGATGCTATACTTTTGGAGGTAGCCATATGGCGAATGTATGTCCCATTATGGCTCAACCCCAAGTGAACTCTAGCAGCCAATACTGCACCATAGAGAGAAGATACACCAATCACACCGTGCAAGATTGCCCATACAATAAGCAAACAGTTAGGTAAACTTATCCACAACCATACCCTCAACAAGAAAGATACCCGAACCAGTACCCACCACAACAATATGGCAGACCACAACAACCTTAACAGCAACTCTACCAAAACCAACAAAGGCCTCAACTTTTGTTAGCTCAACAACCCCCAACCCCATCCAATGTGATTCCATTGAAGTACGTGGTTGCAGAAGAGAATTTCAATAGAGCCATAGTGCCAGTAACGCCATTGCTTTCAGAAAGTGACCCTAGTCATCATAGTTTTGACACGACTCATATTGATAGCCCCCAGACTTACTACATGCGGTCACCTGAGCATAATGAGTAATACTATTATGAAGACCCGACTGAACCTAGTTGCGAGCCAGAGTATGCAAATTTCATGTACGCCAATCCCAACTCTAGGCAAGACCCCCATTTCCTAGGGGATCATGCTATAGATGTCAAGGAGATCACTTCATTCATGATTGCCCTATGCTTGCACCTACACAAACCCAATCTGTGACAATTCAAGGTTTTTTTCCCGATTGTGGGAAAGAGCATCTCTTGCGAGATTGTCCTAAGAACCCTAACAATACGTCGAAAATCACTCCTATCAACGTTATTGGGTTAGTTGTAGACTCTACAGGAAGTGTAACTTCCACTGTCCTTATGCAAGTGGTCACTAGAGCTCAAGCTTTGCAGCAAAACCAAGGTTTAGGCCAGGAAAAGAGTTCTGAGGTTAGTGAAACTAAGAGCATAACTAAGAAAAGGACTAGAGCTTGGAGGGATAGTCGTGAGATAATGAAAAGGCAATGGGCAAAGAAGATGAGTGAACTGGAGGAAAGTCTAAGAGAAACTAAAGCTAAGATAATTGAACTCACATCTCAAACTCCCTCTCACACTACTCCACCACCACCATTCCCATCTCCATCCAATCCACCACCTTCCAACCCACCTCACACAATCCCACCACCCCCTAGAGTAGGATCAGTCTTAGCCAATCCCACTCCCGAGGACCTAAACATGATGCTCAAAGCATATCAAGCTAGAATCCAAGAAGGACCAAACATGATGGATCATGAAAGGTGTTACCTAGAGCCGAACTAGAGCTTGACCGAACTAAAATTTGTGCCAAGATGGTGGAATTGACTCAAACCATGTTTGAAGCCAGTCGCCTCTTTAACTTCTCTAGTTTAGCTAAGACGCAGTTGCACTTTGAGGGACTGCTAGAAAGGTTGGAGAGGTTAATTGCACAATCAGAAAAGGACCCCGCCTCTCCAAATAAGGGCAAGGCAAGTGAAAGGATAAGCCTTCCTGCCAAGGAAGCTTATGTGCCTAACTCCACAGAATCAGATACATCTTCTTCTATGAATCGGTACTCACCAGAATTCCTACGAGAGATTCAGGAAGAAAAATGGGCTAAAGAAAGTGAAGTTCCTCCTCCCATTGAACTTGTGGATGACATGCATGATCAATTCCCACAAGACATTCCTTCCATTTATGAGGAACAAGAGAGTACCCAATCTCAGGAGAGATTAGACTTTGAGTCTAATTCCTTACAGGAACCACCCCATTTCATAGGCCCATGGGAAGCTAAGTCTACTTGTATGAGAGAACCCACGGTCATGGTAAGAAACAAAGACTTAGTCATACCTAGGAATATAGAGGTCATAAAAAACACTAAAGTGTAGTGCAACCTCACTTTAGAAGAGCTACTCAAAGTTAGGCCAGAGCTATGGAAACATGTAGCCAATCAAGTGCCAGAAGTAGCAAAACCGCGTTCCCAAGTAGGATCTCAAAGAACAATGCCAGAAATACCTTTGGAAAAGATAGGAGACATGAGTGCAGGAGAAGAAGGAAACACCTATCTTCCCATTACCCATCAAGGATACACAACCAAGGCAATTCTGGACTCAGGTGCAGGAGTTGCAATTGCTACCACTTCCCTATGGAAGCATTGGGGCAAGCCAGCACTCAGGCCAACGAGAATGTAATTGCAGATGGCCAATGGTCACATTGAAAGACCCTTAGGACTGCTAGAAGGAATAATTCTCACTACATGTGGTGTAGAATTTGAACATACTTTTGTTATATGTGACTTTAGCGAAAATCAAGCCTACGAGATGATTTTGGGAAGGCCATTTATGCAGCAATTGCAAGTGGTACATGATTGGGGAATCAATTCCTTGTATCTGCAACACTTAGGTGTTACAACCAAAGTTAATCTCAAGGATTTCTCTCATAGAGATGTGCCCTCTATTCAATGGAATCCCATCCATAGAGCTAAGGATGACACGGAGTCAGTGCATTCCATAGGATCAGGATCCTCATGCATGAATGAAGACAAACACTTATGGATGTGCAAAGTAGCAGTAGAGGAAGAGAAGAGAGAACACACCAGAGAGTTAGGTGCGAAGGAAACCCATAGATCCATTCAAGACCCAACCTATGCACCTGTAGTATTTCCTGACGAAGAATTTGAACCCCACTGTTGGGCGGAAATTTTAGCAACTATGGATGTAGCCATCAATGAAGAACAGTGGACACCCCACTATGATGAGGATGGCTATGACATTTCAGTCTTCTCAATAGAGCCAATCATGTGTGATTCAGTTATTGAAGAATGTGAACCTAGCACTGATGCATTTGAGGACACAAGTGACTCCGATCTAGAGTCAATCATTATGGACCCACCTTTTGCATCAAATGAAAATACTTCTATGAAGTAGAAGTTCACCCTCAGAGACATGAAGAGCTTACAAATGGTGTAAGGTTAACCACGCAATTGACCCCTAAGAATTAAGGAAAGAAAAGAAAGAAGAGAGAAGTCACACCCGAGGAGGAAGAATCTTTGTTTGAGGTCCCTGAAAACTTTAAGAAGTATGAAATAGATGATAGGAGAGTCATGATAAGAATGCCTAAATGTGAGGCGCAATCAGGGGAGGCCTATGATAACAAAGAAACCACCAAGAAAATAGTTGTAGCTATAGAAGAAGGAGAAGAGAGATGCACTTACATAGGACATGACCTGATGGAAGAAGAAGAGCATGAGTTGATAACCTTGCTAAGAGAATACAGAGATGTATTCGCTTGGAGATACAAAGACTTGAAAGGTGTAGATCTTGACATATGCTCACACACAATTCTCATGACCTCAGATGCCAAACCTTCTAAACAGAAGCCATACACATACAACGATAACTATGTTGCCAAGATTAAAGAAGAGATAGATTGCTTGGTTGAAGTTGGATTTATCTATGAAATTGAGCACACTGAGTGGGTATCCCCCATCGTAGTAGTGCCCAAGAAGAATGGAAAGTTACGTGTATGCATTAATTTGAAGAAGGTTAATGCAGCCACTATCCGAGATAACTATCCGCTTCCGATTACCGAGCATCTACTAAAACGAGTAGCAGGCAAGGAAGTGTACAACTTCCTTGATGGATTTTCTGGCTACAATCAAGTAGCCATTGCTCTAGAAGATCAGCATAAGACGGCTTTTGCCACAGAGTGGGGCATATTTTCCTTTCAAGTAATGCCATTTGGTCTTACCAATGCACCAACCACTTTTCAGAGGCTGATGTGCCATGTGTTTAAAGAATTCTTGAGGAAAATTTTGGAAGTCTATGTTGAGGATCTCTATGCTCATTCCAACATTAGACAAACCTATACCCCTAAGCTTAGAGCTATCTATGACAAATGTAGAGAGTATCAAGTCTGCTTGAACCCAAAAAAGTGTGTTTTCATGGTCAGGCAAGGCAAGATTCTAGGACACATAGTGTCAAAGAACGGCATATCCACTGACAAAGAGAAAGTGAGAGCTATTGCAGAATTACCTAGGCCAAAGAATATCAGGGAAGTACAAGCTTTCATGGGGCATTGTGGTTAATATCGACGTTTTATACACACGTATGCCATCATTGCAAAGCCTCTGTATGGACTTTTGACCAATTTTGAGTGGACTGATGAATGTGAGAAATCTTTCAATGAGCTTAAACGACGATTATGTTCAGCACCAATCTTGATGACACCAAATTGGAACAAGCCCTTTCATGTTCACATGGATGCATCCAATTATGCTATTGGATGTGTGCTTGCACAACCTATTGGTGAAGGTAATATGGATCTTCCTATTGCCTATGCTAGTAGACAGTTGAATGCAGTTGAACAAAACTATACAACCACCGAACAAGAAGGATTAGGCATGGTATATGCGATTAAAAAGTTTAGACACTATTTGCTTGCAAATAAGTTTAAATTTTTTACTGATCATCAAGCACTATTGTACTTGGTGACTCATTTGAGAGCAGACCATCTCTCTAGGCTCACATCTGGAGACGCCCCACAAGGAGAATCAGATGACCTTCCTGATACTTACTTGTTTAATTTGGAAGTTGTACCTTAGTGGGATAAGACATTAGTGCCAGTATTAACATACGAGCCTAAACATCGAGTAGTAAACACTCAAGATAGGGAAGTAGTAAAATCCCAGAAGTACCATATCATGGCAGGGACTATGTACAAACATACAGATCAAGGAATATTAGCTTGTTGTGTGGAAGAGGATGAGTACGCTAAATGTTTGCAATAAGCACATGTAGGTGCATTAAAGCAACACTACTCAAGGCAAAGAACCCTACAGACACTAAAGAGACTTGGAGTGCATTGGCCGACTATGGGAGCAGATGTCCATAAGTTGTGCAAGCAATGTCGAGTCTGGCGTATTAGACCACCTGTGGAACATGCTACACTGTACCAAGTGTCTCTAGTGACAGATTGGAGCGAATCATTAGTAACCTTTTTGAGGACGAGAACCTTTCCCCAAGATATGACATTGGCTAGACAAAGGAGCTTAGAACAAGAATCTTTAGACTATACTCTCATTGGAGATAATCTATACAGACGAGGGAAAGATGGGTATCTTAGATTATGTGTCCACGAGAGCGAATTGCAATAGGTTTTTTATTATTATTTCAATGGATTTTTACATGCTCAAAACGTATTAAACAACAATTAAAATTATGTGACAATAATGTTTTTCATCTCTATAATGCATAGAAGTATTAAAGCTATTTATCCTATGATAAATCACTAATGGGATGCTTTATTTTGTTCCAAATTTGGTTCCACATATTTGGCCAAATTTTGTTCCAACATTTGAATTGGCCAATTTTTGGTTTACCATGGTTGATAAATCCTTGGACCATGGTTGAACTATGGTTCAAGTTTTGAACTAGTGCTACAACATGGTTTATCTTTGGTGCAACTTGGATGATACATCCTTGGTCTATCCTAAGATCATGGCCAATTAAATCTACAAACTTGCCCAATTATGGTTGCAAGTTATATTCATAAGTTCCATAAAGGTTTTTAAGGCAATGGTCAAATTGAAGGGCATAAATAAAAACTCAAAGTGCCCTTATTTTGTTCTAAAAGTCTTTTGAACATCTTTGAGCCTTATTTGAATTGGATGGTACCTTTGGAGCAGGTAATCTTTGAGAAGATAGTAGCACTGTGAGGTTTATTGAATAATTCATCAATTTGGGGCACTGGAAATTTATTCTTTATTGTAACATTCTTCAATGCTTGGTAATGAACATGAAGATGCATCAAACCATCATTCTTTTTTACTAGAAGGATTGGAGCTTCCCAAGGAGAGTAGCTAGGCTTGATGAATCCTTTCTTTAAGTATTCATGAAGCTGCTTTTGAACCTCTACCTATTGCGAAAAGGGAATTTTGTATGGTTTTCTACATATTGAGCAAGGGGATAGCATGGTTGACAAGCCCTTAGAGAGGTGGCAAGGCATCAGAGAGTTTCGTTGGGAACATAACACTTTATTGCTTAAACAAGTCCTTAGATTTATTCAATGCAATTGAAGAAACAATACATGAAGCATAAGAAACTTGCTTTAGATTATGATCAACAGTAACATCCAAGGGAATGAAGCCTAAATGCTTCAACTCAATTTTTCTTTACAAGTTTCTGTAATTCAATGCTAGAAATTAAAAGAGTACTCGTAAGTTCACGTTCACCTTTAATGAGATGTAATTAACCATTCTTTAAGAAGGTATTCAAATTACAGCTATGATGTAGAGAGGTGCCCAAACTCCACAACCCCTACCTACTTAATACTGCATTAGCTTGTTTCACGTTCATACTTGTAACATTGAATCTGTATTTCCAAACCAAAAACCATCGTATTCCATATTCCTTTATCTTTCCATTGATATCACATACTATGTGGAGATGGTTGTTGGGGTAATTAAAAAGTGTATAATTAGGAAAGTTATGGGTTGTAGAATGATCTATCATGATTGGTGCATGCTACCCATTTATTAATCTAAGTAAAAGTTCTCGATCTTATTGACATTCAAACTTATGTCAGTGCATATCATAAATTTGAGCAACTCCTATTGCATACTCTAGTGTTTTTGGTACATTGCGTTTAACGTTGTCTTTAATTGGCCGGCTAACCCATGTATGAGATCCCTGAATTTCTTGAAATCAACCAAGTTAAACACTTAAGAACGATCTCCCAGTATTGAGATCTGTAAATGGACAATGGATCATCTCATTGATGCACCTTACCTTATCCCATTCTTCTTTTCCTTTAGAAAGAAACGCCTCCTTGGAAAGTCTTGGAACTGAAACCAAGTAAGTGCTGTTAGTTTGCCTCTTGTAAACTTATCCACCACTTGTATGCACAACACAACCATAAAGACGAACTAACTTCCAAAACTTTGTATTTTTTCCGAGTGTTATGCATGTGATCCACACCTCTCCATTTTTGTAGAAAAGTGAGAACTGCATTCTTATTCCCATGCCTATCTTCACCTAGAAATTGTGAAACTCTACGATCTTTTCCCAAAGATTGATATCAGAGAAGAGTTGGATTTATTTTGGGAATGGTGCTAGAAACTAGTCTGGGTATAGCTCCAAATGGATCAACTAAAAGTGGCATGGAAGTTGAGAGGCTAAGACAAGCCATGGTCCTGATTGGCTGAGTAGGATCGAGCTTGGGACTACTAGATTATGGTGCTACCAGCACAATGGAAGGGTTGAAAGAAGTTCCTATAATTCTTTCAACATTAGCAATGGAAGAATTAATGGCTCGACTATTACCCTCCCCTTGGAGTAATAAGAGTATAAACCTTATGTTATTTTGTACTTGATTAACTAAAGTGCATAGCTCACTAACTTTGTTTAGAATGTTTATTACTTGGCTTAACCCCATTTGTAATTCTTTGACTCATGTGAACAACCTAGGAACTCTATAAAAATCATTAAACTCTAGCTCTTTGATGGTTGTTTCCTATCGTTCCATGCGTAATTCAATTCTTTATGCTCTTCTTCATGCACATGAACTTCTAATGCATCTTGACTAAGTGCAATATGGAAAAACATGCACATATTTTAATTCCATTTCTTGTGTATTCCTACCCTCCATCATAGTCTAAAACCTTAGAATCATATAAAGAACTTAACAAGTGTGTAGTCAAGCTTATGTGCTTTAAAATTCATGAGGTTGATCTCCCATAACGCTTTATGAAGAACGATCATCCAAGCTTTACTTTCAAAACCTGTCCTTGTCAAGCTTGCAAGATTTGAATAGTGTTGCTTCATACTTGCTTCAAATTGCTGCTACTATATGTTATGCTCGTTGAGGATGAAAAATGATGGAACTTGTTGCTTTGTAGGCAAGAGAATCCACATCGGAGTCCTTAAGAGCTTTGCAAGAAGAGATTCTTCAATTTGGGTGAAGCTTGAAGAAAAGGTAGATTAAAAGCTTGACGTAAAGGGAAAATGAAGAGTATGTAAGCTTGGAAAGGAGCTTTGGTTGAAGTTAAATGTTCAATTGTACTCAGCGCTTGCAATATATAATAGCAAAGAACCTTGAATATTCTTGGTTTAGCAAGTAAGCAAGAAAATGATTCTCAAGCTGCACACGAATGAAGAGTATAACTCTCAGGTAGGCAAAAGAGTGCTCATCTGGGTGCTCAAACTGCAAGCAAGGAGAGAGAAAAATGTAGAATATGTACAAATGGATAAGGGGGCTACAAGGAGGTCTATATTACCCCATATGCAATGCAAATGGGTTCCAAAGAGACATATTGGAGATTAATTTATGATTGCTCCCATCACAAGGGAAAAGAGATAAATACCTCTCTCTCATGTTGCTCCAACGATGCTTCGCACTAGTGGGCTCCACACAGAGGAGGAAGGGAGCCTCCTCCGACTATCTATGATGGAGGGTGTTTTCTTCCTTGCTCAAAATGGGAGGGAGTCTCCTTGGTGAGGAAGGGGGGCTTCCCACCCTCTCAGGGGGAGGTCCTTCCCCTCTTGTTTTTGTTGAAGAAGTCTTGAGACCTTTAGATGGGTTGAATCCACCATTGGTAGTACAATAATAGCACCCTGAAATCGCCACTTGGATACCCAATCTTGGCAAAGAACGCATATGTGTGAGCTACAATTCACGAATGGATTCTTTTGTTCGAGCCAACCGTCTACTAAATAGCCTTGGGAACTCTCCAATCTTTTATTCTAGACCATTTTTTCCAAGGAGTGTAGTTATAGACCCTCTTTTGTAGACCATTTTTGCCAAGGAGTGTCGTTATAGACCCTCTTCACACATCCAAACCTTTGCACGCTTTTGAGAGGTGAACCTCTACCACCCTTTAGATTTAAAGGTGTGAATTCAAAGATTGTACCACAACACCTAGGCTTAATAGAATCTTTGGGCAAAATCTTTCTCGTGTAGGACTTGAACACAAAACCTCCTCCTCCATCCTTGATATTTAACTGCTAGGCTAAGTGGACTTTATGGTCTTGTATCTAAAGTTCTTATTGTTAACTTGAATCCTTAATCATTTTATAACATCTTTCTTTTTCTTTTGTTTGATGCAAGTCTCATGGAGCTCCAAAGAGAGAGAGAGAGAGAGAGAGAGAAGTAGAGAGGGAGCTTGAAAGCTAGACTTAAGTGAGTTAGAGAGGGAGAGAGTGAGAGAGAGAGAGAGAAAGAGACCTATATGTCTTGTTATAGTGGCATTTGCCCCTTGAGAGTTTGTTACTCATTACCCTCTCAAGGTAGGGAATTGTAACCCTAAAAAGAAAGTTATGGTGATGAAAAGGATACCACTAAGTATGTATAATCATGAGAGATTTCATGAGACAAGAAAATTAAGGCAAGAAGAAACGATGATGTTAACCAGCTATTATACAAGGATATATATTCTTAGGAATGCTTTTGGGGTGCAACAAGGATATTTTAGGTTCTAATTCTATTGTACTTCCTATTTCCAATCCTCTTACAACTCCTACTTTGCATATTTTACATAATGTATAGTATCAATATCCTCAACCATTGCAAAGAAACTTCAATAAGATGGCAAAGATGTAGAGACACATGCTTGATTGCTTTATCTATGGAGGTTTTACTCTAGCCGCATTCTAACAAAAATGAGCCTTTTGTTTCTTAACTTTGAAATGGAATAGATAGTGAGCATACGAATGGAGATGAATCAATGGATAATTTTCTTGCAAAGATCAAGTACTTGAAGAAGAAATTGATTGTTGGATAAGAACTTTTGCTAGACAATTCAATTGTGAAAACCTCTCACTGGGCCACCTAATTCTTATCAAATTTTTTTCTCTTTGATCAATGATGAAAGGAAACCCAAATCTCTTACTATTTTTTGTTCAAAGCAAAACACATCACTTATGTGTGTTTTAGTTCAATGTTTTGGTTACTTATCAAAAAGAGCAAAGGTGAAGAAGGCTTTCTCTCGTAAGCAAAAAATCTACAAACGTTACATAATCAAAGAAATTTTTGGAGTTCGAGGCCTGTGGAAGCACATGAACAGATAAGAAACTCTTAGGGTAATATGCATATATGCAACCCGGGGGAAAAAAATCTTCTAAAGAGGGAAAAAAGTGCTCTGATGGTCTTAGTGTGTTCGCACACATCGCTACCTAAATATATCAACAAATCCCCCGGTGAGTGATGTGGTGAACAAGGAGTTGGCACTCATGTATAAGGAAGTTCCAAGCTATGTGGAATCAATCCACAAAAGGAATTAAGCCCAAAGCTTTGCAAAAAGCTTCAAACTTCTCCCTAGGCAAAGACTTTGTGAAAAGGTCTACAATGTTCTCCTGTGTGGGTGCCAAAGTTATCTCTCCAACAGAGAACCTCTCCCTTACATAATGATAGTGCACCTCAATGTGCTTAGTGCAAGCATGGAACACAGGGTTCCTCACAATTGGCAATGTGCTCTAACTCTCAGTGAAGATGGTGGTGGCAGAAGATTGACCAACACCCAAATCAGCCATAAGCCATGTGAGCCACACACACTCAACGGTCACTCTGAAAGCTTCCCTATATTCAGCCTCACAACTAGAAGTGGCCACAATAGGCTGCTTCTTGATCAACCAAGATATGAATGAGCTACCAAGCATGAAGAAAAAACCACTAGTGGACACACGAGTGTCATATCAACCAGTCCAGTCAGAATAAAAAAAGCATGTAAATCTGGTGGTAGTGATCCCCCCTTGGGATAAAACAATCCAAGTAGCTAGGTACCACTCAAGTAGTGAAAGATGTGCTTAACTGCTTTCCAATGCTTGACACCTGGGAAACGCATAAACGTGCTCATCTCTGAGATAGCAAAATGAATATCTGGCCGAGTAATGCATAAGTAAATCAAGCATCCGATAGTGTGCTAATAGAGAACAGCATCAAATGCATCTCCATCATCATGCAGACACAATCGTAAACATGTCTGCATAAGAGTGGCGATGTGTTTATAGTCTTCAAGGCAAAAATACAACAATAATGTGTCAATATATTTTGTTTGACAAAAAGATGTTCCACCATCAACTTGCATAAATTGAATGCCCAAATAATGATGCAAATGCCCCAAATCTGACATCTCAAATGAGGCATGCGGATTATGCTTCTCATGAGGACTAGTGAGCAGCATGTCATCAACAAACACAACAACGATCAGAAGCACATCATTTGCACACTTAACATATAAGGTGCTCTCAGTTGGAATGTTCTCAAAACCATGTGCAATCAGGTAGGTATGTATCTTTTCATACCAAGCATGTGGTGCTTGCTTCAAACCATATAATGCCTTTTTCAACCTGCACACTTGGTTTTCATGCCCTTTCTACACAAAGCCATGGGGCTGAAAAACATACACTTCTTCATGCAAGTCACCATTCATAAATGCACTTTTAATGTCCAGCTGATGTACATTCCAACCATGATCAGCTGCAAGTTCACAGATGCTATGAACCATATTCATTCGGCATGTAGGAGCAAAGGTCTCATCAAAATCAATGCCTATTTCTTGAGCATAACCCTTTACAACATGCCCAACCTTATACATGTCAATTGTTCCATCATGCTTATGCTTCCGCTTGTATACCCACTTAGTGCCAATGGCCTTCTTGCCAAGAGGCAAGTCACATAAAGCATCATTTTTCATAATAGCATTATTTTTCATAATAGCATCATTTTTCATAATAGCATCATATTCTGATTGCATACCAACCATCCAATTTTCAAAATTTTGTATTTTGTCAAATGAAATACGCTCATTCTCATCACAGAGACTAGAGGCAGCCATAGCATAGCAATCTGACTAGGTACCATTTTTCATAATATCATCATATTCTAATTGCATAGTACCCATCCAATTTTCAAAATTTTGTGTTTCATGAAACGAACCAGGCTCGTTCTCATCAGAGAGACTAAAGGAAGCCATAGCATAGCAATCTCATGCAAAAAAGCACTATGAGAGCCAAAACAAGTATGATATGATAGAGGTGCATCTAATTTGCTATCACGCAAAGTCTACACTAGCCATTTTGGCATAGTTTTTGCCTCCTCAATATCAACTCTCTCATCAACTTGTGCATCATGTAAATCTACATCAAAAATGGAATGATTTGCATCATCACATGAAACCTCTAAAGGATTAGAAGTTGCCTCATTAGGATGAGCACAAGACTACCCACCTGTAAAAGAGGCAGCAAAGTGTCATACATGTCTTTGGAGCTAACTAATGTCTCCTTAGTACATCAAAGTAATGGTTGAATAGCATCTTCCACAAAAATATCACAGCTAACCAAAATGTGTTTAGTCTATGGATGATATAGATGATAGCCTTTGCTTTCAAAACTATACCCTTCAAAAATACATTTCACTGCTTTATCATCCAATTTCTTGTGATGTTGTTCAGGAACTAATGCATATTCTAGACAACCAAAAACAATTAGGTGAGCAGTAGATGGCTTAGGACCATGCCAAGCCTCCTATGGAGTGATACACTGCAATGCTTTAGTGGGACACCTGTTAAGTACATATGTTGCACACATAACAGCCTCAAGCCAGAAACTATGTGGTAAAGCTTGACTCTTGACCATACACCTCACCATCTTCATGAGTGACATGTTCTTCCATTCAGTAACTCCATTTTGTTGAGGTATATATGGCACTATACATTGATGTTTTATCCCATGTTCAGCCAGAAATGCATTAAAATTAGAAGACATATATTCCTCGCCTCGATCAAAACGGAGGGTGCCCATTTTACATGCTGACATATTTTCACCCAAAGTAAAAAATTGCTTGAACCACATAAACACTTTGGACTTTTCTTTCAATGGATATACCCCACTGTGAACAAGCTATAATTTCTGAGTAGCTCGAACTCAACCATCTTTTGGGAAGGAGTGTTGGCATACAAGTCATATGAAGAGCATACAGGCACAACGGAGCAGTCATGCACAATACGGCAACAAGGCCCAATCATTTTTTTTCCACAAAGTATTTCCAATTCAAGTGATTTTCATCACTACACACACACTGTAAATCCCGTTTTTGGTAGAATAGACTCCATTTTGTTCAAGCAGAGGAGTCCTTGAGTTGAGGAGTATTAGCATTAGCTACATACCAATTTTCATAATTTTTAGACTCCGTTTGAGCCCTCAAATAGGCTCTAGAACCTAATTTTTAACTAGGCCAGACACTACGTCTGGACAAGGCCAAATCTAGTCAAAAAACTATAAAAAGAGCTAGAGAGCTCATTTTTGAGGTTAGATTGTTTGTGAATTGAGCTTATGTAAGAGACTTTTTGACTAATGCAAAGAACTCCATTGTTCCTCTCCTTGATCTTGCCTTGTGTGCACGTGTGTGTGTACATGTGTGCATGTTTGTGTGCTTCTCACTCACACACTTGTGCCATCACTTGCTCATAGTCTTCATACTAGTCCTCACGTCTCCACAGATTGACAATTATGAGGTGGATCTCCTCACGTTGGTACTCACCATTGTGCTAGAGTGACACCAAATTTTGGCGTCGTTGTCGGGGAGAGAGCTTCAAGGACAAGCGTGTGATGGTAAGACGTAGAGTTGAGACATTGGAGTCATAGGTAATATCCTTCCTTTTCCTTATTTTTTTCTCCATTTTTGCTTCTTTTTGCATCACCATCATCACCATCATCATCCTCACCATTTTCCACCTCCATCTCAATCTTCACAAAAATTTCAGTTTTTTGGTCATATTCCACTCCCCACCTCATTTTCCTCATTTCACTTGTGAGAGAGAGCGAGAGAGAGCTTGCATGCTATCAGTTTTTGTGTGTTTTTTGAGCTTTTACTACAAGATCTAGCTGTACCACCATCTCCAACAGCTTGCTCAGGTACGATAGACTCTGCACAGGTCCCGAGATGACGACTTCTGTCTATCGCGACAGACAGAGAAACTTAATATTTTTTGAATGCATGTTTGGCACGATAACCTACACCACGAGAGCACTCCAAATCACTAAAAAATTCTAAAAAATTTGCGTTTTTTCAATCTATCATGACAGACACAGTCTATCGCGACAGACACCGTCTATCGCGATCGACAGCACCCCACGATAGCCTCAGTCTATCACGACAGACACCGTCTATCGCGACAGACAGGCCCACAATAGACGACAGACCCCGTCTATCGCGACAGACACCATCTATCGTGACAGACAGAGATCCACGATAGAGACCGTCTATCGCGACAGACAGACCCCGTCTATCGCGATAGGCACCGTCTATCGCGGTAGATAGAGACCCACGATAGAGACCGTCTATAGAGACAGACCAAAAGCACGACAGACGACAGCCTCAGTCTATCGCGACAGACACCGTCTATCGCAACAGACAGGACCACGACAGACGATAGACCTCGTCTATCATGACAAACAGGACCCCACGATAGATAGGCCCACGTGACAATCAATGTCTATCACGATAGACACCGTCTATCGCAATAAACAGGCATTTTTGGCAAAAAAATAAAGGGGTAAATTTTTGGAAATTTAGGCCAAATTTTGGGCATATTTGCATACTCAATTACTCCTACACTTGCAAAGGCCTTAGAAAAATACACTAAAGTCTTGAAAGGATCTGTTTGTCTATTTAATCCCCTAAACCCTGAATTGTCATAACTTTTTCATATGAAATCCATTTTTTGAGCTCTATGGCTTGTCGGAAAGCTCGTGGCATATACTACATGCCCTCAACTGCTTTTTATAAGAATAAAGCATTGATTTTCAGATAGGGTATTTTGAATTTGACCCTCTATGGGGTAGATACACCAAGAGAGCTCTAGAGGAAATTTTTTGGCAATAGAAAAGGGGGAAAAAAGGGTCATTAAAAGTGTCTGAGATAAATTGTCTGTCAATAGAAGGATCAAATTGGAGCTAAACTTGGGAGTTTTATAGGATTATTGAGAGCTCTTGGAGAAAGCAAAGCAAGTGCCAGTGTGAGCAGGCCTGGGAACGTGCTTCCTCGGCAGACAAGCATAGCAAGGAGGAGCGACTTGAGGTTGGAACAACTCTCAACCCCCTCAGTCCATTCTTAGCTTAGGCTAAGTGCGAGTAGGTGTCTTGATTGACTAGAGGTACGATAAGAATACTCAAGTTCTAAGAGCCTCTAATTTCTCAAGTCCAAGAATAGGTTAAATTGCAGTCAAGGGACAACTTAAAGGAAAAGAACTTAAACTAAGTGGACGAAGAACATCAAGTACGACACACTTAAGTGCTCCTAACGACGCTTACTTAAAGACAAGAAAACACATACAAAGTAACTCAAAAGGAACAAGTGATTGGTATAAAAGAATCAGCAACGTACAAAGGGCATATGAACCTGAGATCGAGGAGACACCTAGGGAGAGACCGTCAAAGTGTTAGATCATCCAAGGCTAGCGTCAACCATACAGCCAGATCTAGGGCCCAACAATTGAGTGATTACCCCTATGCTCTAGACTCAGAAACTAGTGACTCTGAGATGTCTTATAACATGGAAGGACCTGTAGGTAGCTCAGGAGTGGCATACCTAGAAAGACCTGAAGGTCCCTACAAAACTCAACTGGAATATATCCAGACCAACCGCTTAGGTGCTCGTATCTATGAGGATGGTCTGAGAAGATCTGTAGTCCTAATTAAGAACCCGAATCAGCCCATTGGACTAGAACACCCTGTAGTCAAGTTTGAAAATGGTTCTTACATTGATAAGGAAGGAACAATATATGTGGTCACTAGCCAACCAGAAAGAATAGACGAATTTGGCCACATAATCTCAGAGGTTGAAATAGGAGACATAGAGCAAGGGAAATTAGGAAAAGAACCGAAAACCCGTCATGGCAAGTCAGTTCTGACGAGAATAATCACTCCAGAGTTGGTTCCCCAGGATAATAGGAGCACAGATTTGCTCTTGAACCAAGAGACGGATGAGGCTTTTTGGAGATATAAGCCTGAAAAGCCCAACGATGTGGGAGCACTCACCGTCTATGAATTCAAAGATCTTGATACCCCAGGCAAAGTGACCTACTTAGATGATACTTCGGAGAGGATCTTTGTGGTCTCAGAGCATGGAAGACACACATACACTTGGAAGGGTGACTGTTTTTCCCCAACCTCGATCCACTGTGTCTTATGGTCACCCAGGAGCGAGAACATCTTAGGCTCATGGAACACAAAGAGAGAGGAGTAGAGATAGACCCGAGGTGAGTTTTGCTAATCCACTTGGAAGAGAGATAATGAGGACAGAGACTGATAGAGTGTTGAGGGAAAGATAGAGGAACCCAAGGAATCTGAGAAATGCAGACGAATTCCCTTTACCAAGGCTTAGAGAACATGGTAGAACCTTGTGGCCTACACAATTGGTTAAGTCCATGAAGAATTGCTTCGATGGCATAGGAGACTCGTATGACCATGTAGCAGAGTTTAGGCAAGTTTTGAGAGCCGAACAAGTGGAAGACTTGTTCACTCGATACAATGTTTTTGGCCTAACACTCAAGAACACTGCATTGACTTAGTTTCAACCACTTCAGCAAGATCACTACAGAAGCATAGACCAACTTCTTGAAGCATTCATCACAAAGTTTTCCAAAAGTGGCATTAGGCATAGCACATCTTCCTTGATATATAGCTTCAAGCAAACACCTCAAGAGAAAATGATGCTCGCAGGAAGAAGGTTTAGGCAATACCTAGAGAGGTGCCCTGCTCCAGATTTACCCACTCCAGCCAAACAAGTGGCCTTATTTCTAGATAGATTGTTAAGTACCAAACTGAGATCATACTTGTACTTAAAGGACCCTAGATCCATAGAAGAGTGTGTACGCATGTTCATAGACAGTGAGGATAATCTAGGGGAGGAACTAGAGCTCTCAAAGATCTATAAAGATTCAGATAGTTCTAGTAGCCTCATTTCCTCACAATCCACATCAATTGAGGATCTAGCAGAAAAGGTAGCTCAGAAATTAGGTGTCTCTAACAAGCAAATTCCTAGATTTTCCTCAGGAAAACGATGCTACACTTGTGGAGGAGACCATATGGCTAATGTGTGCCCTATCATGGCTCAACCCCTAGTTAATCCCAACAACCAGTACTGCACCATAGAAAGGAGGTACACCAATCACAGAGCACAAGACTACCCATATAACAAACAAGTTGTTAGACAAAATTATCCTCAGCCATATCCACAACAAGGAAAGTACCCTAATCAGTACCCACATCAACAGTATGCTAGGCCCCAGCAAACCTATCAACCACCCTATCAAGGGCAACAAAGACTGCAACCAATCCTAGCGAAGCAACCCCCTGCCCCCACCAATGTGATTCTAGTGAAGTATGCAGCTGTAGAAGAAAATCTAAATAGAGATTTAGCGCCAGTGACACCGTCACTTTCAGAAAGTGATCCAAGTGATCATAGTTTTGACTCCACCCATATTGAGAGCCCACAGGCTTACTACATGCAATCACCGGAGCATAGTGAGTCATATTATTATGAAGAACCGAGTGAATCTAGTTGGGAGCAGGAATACGCAAATGTCATGTACACAAACCCCAACTCTATACCTCAACCTAGGCAGATAAGACCTCCATTTCCTAGAGGACCATGCTTCCGATGTCAGGGAGATCACCTCATTCGTGATTGCCTTCTACCTGCACCTACACAAACCCAATCCATGACAATTCAAGGCTTTTGTCCGGATTGTGGGAAGGAGCATTTGTTATGAGAGTGCCCCAAGAACCCTGCCAATATGCCAAAAATTGCTCCTATCACTGTCATTGGGCTAGTGGTAGGCTCCACGGGAAGTGTGACTTCCACGGCCCCAGTGCAAGTCATCACGAGAGCTCAGGAACTTAAGCAAAACCAAGACTTAAGCTAAGAAATGAATGCGGAGGTTAGCGAGACTGAGAGCCAGAATAAGAAGAGAACAAGAGCTTGGAGAGATAGCCGTGAACGTATGAAAAGGCAATGGGCAAGAAAGATGAGCGAACTTGAGAAAAGTCTGCGAGAGACCAAAGCCAAGATCATAGAAATCACATCTCAAACGCACTCTCACACATCACCCCTACTACCATCCCCATCACTTTCCATCCCTCAACATTCTAATTCACCACACATAACCCACCCACCACCCCGAGTAGGATCAATCTTAGTAGATCCCACTCCTGAGGACATAGACATGATGCTTAGAGCATATCAGGCCAGGATCCAGGAAGGGCCAAATGTAATGGATCATGAAAGATGTTACCCTAGATTTGACCTAGAGCTTGAACGAACCAAGTTGTGTGCCAAGATGGTGGAATTGGCTCAAGACATGTTTGAGGCAAGTCGCCTCTTCAATTGCTCTAGCTCCATTAGAACACCATTGCATTTTGATGGTCTATTGGATAGATTGGAGACGATAATTGCAAAGTCTGGAAAAGGAGCCAACTCCCAGGCTAAGGAGAAGGCAAGTGATAGAATAAGCATTCCTCCCAGGGAAGCTTATGTGCCTAACTCCACTGAACCAGACACCTCTTCTTCTATGAATCGATACTCACCAGAATTCTTGCGAGAGATTCAAAAAGCGAAATGGGCTAAAGAGAGTGAAGTTCTCCCATCAAACTTGTGGATGACACACACGATCAATTCCCACAAGACCTTCCTTCCATTTATGGAGAGCAAGAGAGTGCCCAATCTCAAGAGAGATTAGACTTTGAGTCTAATTCTTTACAGGAACTACCCCATTTCACAGGCCCATGGGAAGCAAAGTCCACTTGTATGAGAGCACCGACGGTCATGATAAGAAACGAAGACTCAATCATACCTAGGAACACAGAGGTAGTAAAGAATACTAAAGTACAGTGCAATCTCACTTTAGAAGAGCTACTCAAGGTCAAGCCCGAATTGTGGAAACATGTAGCCAAGCAAGTGCCAGACATGTCAAAACCTTGTTCCCAGGTAAGATCTCATAGAACAGTACCGCAAATACCTTTGGACAAGATAGGAGACATGAGCGAAGGAGAAGAAGGAAACACCTATCTCCCTATCACTCATCAGGGTTACACAACCAAGGCCATTTCGGACTCAGGTGCAGGAGTCGCAATTGCTACCACTTCCCTATGGAAGCGATGGGGCAAGCCAAAACTTAGGCCCACGAGAATGAAGTTACAAATGGTTGATGGTCACATTGAGAGACCCTTAGGACTACTAGAAGGAATAACTCTCACCACTTCTGGTGTAGAGTTCGAGCACACTTTTGCTATATGTGACTTTAGCATAAATCAAGCCTATAAGATGATTATGGGAAGACCCTTCTTGAGGCAATTGCAAGTATTATAGGATTGGGGTACGAACTCTTTGTATTTGCAACACATGGGTGTCACTACCAAAGTAAATCTCAAAGATTTCTCTCATCGAGATGTGCCCCCTATTCAATGGACTCCCGTCCATAGAGCTAAAGATGATACTGAGTCAGTGCATTCCATAGGATCAGGATCCTCATGGATGCATGAAGACACTCACCTATGGATGTGTAAAGTAGCCATAGAAGAAGAGACCTTTCTGCTCTGATACTACTTGTTGATTTATGAAACACCACAAGAACTAAGCTAAAGTGATATTAGAACACCTCCATAATCATCATTAGCTTAGTAACACTCTCAATTTGAAAACTTTACCACCAAACTTAGTAAAATCAAAACATTTTTCACTTTGAGGACATTTCTGCTCTGATACCACTTGTTGATGTATGAAACACCACAAGAACTAAGCTAAAGTGATATTAGAACACCTCCATAATCATCATTAGCTTAGTAACACTCTCAATTTGAAAACTTTACCACCAAACTTAGTGAAATCAAAAAATTCACTTTCCATAAATCTACACCTTTTCTTCTAACTCAAATCTGATCTGTATTAGCTTGATTCATACAAATTCTTTTGATCTTTTGCTAATAGAAGTTCTTGCTAATGTTAAGAAACACATACCAAGCAAGACTTTCAAGTAATAACTTCAAAATCTTTTGAATTCACTTCAACATTTGCACTATGTCTGAAATCTGAAAAATGACTTTATCGATTTGACATACCTTCAGTGTTAGACTCATTTCTCTGAGTATGCATACCATTTCACAAAGATCTTTTGACCAGTTGTAGTTGAAGGTAGTAGCTTTAAAATGAGCTATGACTCATGAAAAACTTTACATTGTACTGTGAGATCTGACCTTAAGAAGATCAGGGAAAAGTGCGCCAGAAAACTCGTAACCGTCAACTAACTTACACACTGATATGAAATCACTTAAAATTCAACACACGAGAGGAATTAGATCAAGTCCTTCTACACAAACATGTGTTATCTATTAGAGAAGATGTATATAAATTGGCTTGGCCTCACTCTGTTCATAGCCATGGAAAAATCTCTTACACTGAGTAGTTTCTCCTCAACATCTCTCTCAGAAAAAACCCGACTTTTCTCTATTCTCTAAAGGATTACAAA
This sequence comes from Ceratopteris richardii, assembly GCA_020310875.1. NCBI lineage: Eukaryota > Viridiplantae > Streptophyta > Polypodiopsida > Polypodiales > Pteridaceae > Ceratopteris > Ceratopteris richardii. Next base: position 24,506,095 of record CM035442.1, read on the forward strand.
ATTGAGTTCTCTATATATTTTTCAACTCAAATTAACTTATATACATATAGTCTACATACTCCAAGACTCAAACTCATAAGTTTTGAAGTTCTATGTCAAGACTAAACTTTGATTTTGCACTAAATTACAAGAGTGAATTTGTACCTTCACTTAGGCTTAGTTTTCTGAGTGCTTTGCCTTCACTTCTCTTTGTATTTCTTCTTCCTTCATATATCTTCATATATTCATGTCTAATTAGTGAGTGACGCCTCAACTACCATCCAACTTATCCTCAACAACCAACATATGAAATACATCATTGCTTTCAGCCATTGTCGATGACTAAAATACCTTGATGCAAAAAATTGATTGTATATCAAAAAGTTGAAGAGAACTGCCCAGAAGAATTTTGCTAAACCTATAGCAGACTTTGAGATGCTTACACTAGCAAACACAAACTAGTATATACCTTTGGCACAAAAAGATGAAATAACTTGCACAAGCATTGTGATAGTGCGTTTGGAGGCCGAAATGAGCTCAGATCGTGATTTTGGCACCACAAAGTGAAGCGGTTTTTATCTCCGAAACACCTTGAGTATGCTCACCAAAATTCATGTGATTCTGAGATTGCAACCGGAGAGGTGTCAATGATGTCCTAGATGAAGTGGCGACCTGCTCTGATACCAATTGTTGGAGTTAGATGTCTGCGGAAGCATGCGACCATCACAAGGAAGAAGAAGAAGCTTGGAGCACAACACACAATACTAAATGTATTACTAGAGAATGTACAAAGATAAGTAGCCCATTAGGGCAATAGGCATATATACAAGCCAGGGGAAAAACCTCCTAAAGAGGGAAAAAAGTGCCCCAGTGGTCCTAGTGTGTTCACAAACATCACCACCTAAATATATCAACATTGATTATGATGAGTGATTTTCAATGATTATTTATCTCATTCTTTTAAGTGGCATAAGGATTTTGATCTAAAGAGCCTTGACCTATGAAATTGATTATATGGGTACATTTCTCTAATTTTCTTGTAACGTTTTTCCTTGGTTAATAATTTGTCAAAGGGCATGCTAAGAAGAGTTTTACAAAAATAGTTGAAATGGTATCAAAGCAAAGCGGAATCCTCAATTTTTAGTTGAGATCAATATTCTAGAACACGTCAATACAGATGTGCACATCCAAGACGATGGAGGCAATTTGTTTCACAAGCTCAAAGTTATGTATCTAAGAGTACTTAATGCTTGTTACAACCATTTTAAAAAAGAGGACATATTAAAAGATTTTATAATGCTTGTCACAATTGTTTTAAAAAAGAGCACATATTCAAAGACTATTCCATGTAGACTCATTTTAAGGACTAGAATGCCCATAACATATCAAAAGTATGCTAACCCTAAAAAAAATATACAACTTCTTTAAGAAAAAACATCTTATAAACATTTTCAAGGTTTTGTTGGAATATGTCTTTGATGCTTTTTCTAAGAGAAAGCTAAACCATACAAAACTTAAATACTTGGATACAAAAATATTGCACATATTGAGGTTGTTTCATGTTGAATCAAGTGAAGGACTACAAAGCCAACAATATATCAAAATCATGCTAGGCTTAGTCTAAATAATATGAATCAAGCTCATTGAAATAATGATGTACAAAGTTTCTTTAAGACAAAAGTCTTAAAACATTAGCACTTTCAAGGATTTTTTGGAAGATCTCTTTAATGTTTTTTTCAAGAGAAAGCTAACCCATAGAAAACTTAAAGACTTAGCTACAAATATATAATTTTTTTCTCCCAATCACAAGCAAATACAAGTCGACATGATGCTTGTTTTTTAGAAGAAATGGAAAACATTGCGTACATGTAGTCACCATCACATATGAGGCAAGTAAAATTCGAACAAATATTGAGTGTTGTTGCATAGTGTTGCAGAGGACTGAAGACAAGGAAGCACAAAAGAGAAACAAAGAAAAGCAAGTCCCAATATTTTCAAGAAATGGCTTTTTTCCCAAAATCCAATTGTGAGAAGCATTGTAAATACACTAGAGGAGTCCTCTAGATGCATGATCCCTAAGGAATGTAACATTACCCTTGTACAATAGTAGGAACTTATTGATTTATAGAGGAAGTGATGGTCTCTTATGTGAAAGGACCAAATTTAGGGTATATAAGTCACTTGTGACTCTTTTGTAAAGACTTTTTGCCATTTTGAAGAGCGAAATTGAAGACTTTTGAATTTTCTTCTTCTTGTCCGTGTATCTTCTTCCTCATGAGCTTCCATGTGTGTTTGAGGCATGGAACGTGTGCCTAGAGGTGTTTTCTACCTCTTCCCAATCTCTTTTCTATGTTTTGGTGTGTATGTGTGTGTGAAGCAAAGGAAGCATAGAAGCGAGAGTTTGTGTTTCTTGCCTCTATTTTTCGGTCATATTGTGAAGCACAGATGTTGGATCAAGTTGAAATGCCACCATTGGATGCATCTCATCAAGAATTGAACCTAATATTGACTATATTCGGGTATCAAAGCTGAGAGATATCATTCGATTTGTGTCGACTTTTGCACTAAGTATCGTGATACACACCATTGTGTAAGAGGAGTTGTGTGAGGTGGATGTCCCTAATTTGCATGCATTACTTGTCCCTTTCCTAGATTAGCTATCATGTGTGCACATGTCTTCATACACTTGATTGGGCTAGACTCATAGACTGATAATTAAATGAGTCTATCAATTCCACCACTATATGCACTTGCTTGATGATAGAGATTAAGACTCATTCATTGCAAGTCCCTAAGACATTGTGAGCTTGGGTACACACATTTTTGGTGCCATTGTTGGAGAGTCGAGCTTACTTTAAAGTTCCCATGTGAGGGTTAAAGCATTGTTGTGAAGGTAGTGAGCACGAAGAAGTGAATTTAGCAACTTGGAAAGTCATACCTTCCTTGCACTTGTTGCTTGATACACTTGATGTGTGTGTGATAAGTTTTTAGTATTAGGATAAGAGTGGAGGAGTTAGGGTTAGTAGGTAGGAAAGAGAATTTGGAAATAGAGTAGACACTTAGTTCCCAAAAAAATTAACAAAAATTTTTCAGTTTTCATCTTAAGATTTTGGTCTCAACCAGAGGCCAAAAACCAAACTTCACCACATTCTAGTTCACTTGTTTTTTGCAAGTATCATAGAGTGCTCTAGATGACTAGTATCCTAGATCATGTATCATTTATAACTCATAGCTAAACAAGATTCTAGTACCAACAAGTTGAGGATATTTCCTTTGAGGTGAGTTCTACACCATAAACAAATCAAATTCATGATTGATCACTCACATGGGGTAACACAACACTTGCCGAGTATTATGAGACTCGTTTTGGGAGATTTTGAAAATATTTTTTGGCTAAAGAGCACAAGGAATACATACAGATAAAAGAATTTTCATTTGGACTTCAAAAAGTCCAAGTATCATGACCAGTCAAGTTTGGTATCATGATACCGAATTCCCATGCTCCGTGACACTTGGCAGGTATCGTGTATAGCCGATACCTTACTCCCAATTATCTATATATATATATATATATATATATATATATATATATATATATATATATATATATATATATATATATATATATATATATATATATATATATATATATATATATATATATATATATATATATATATATGTGTGTGTGTGTGTGTGTGTGTGTATGTATGTATGTATATATGTATGTATGTCTGTGTATGTATGTATGTATGTATGTATGTATGTGTGTGTGTGTGTGTGTATATATATATATATATATATATATATATATATATATATATATATATATATATATATATATATATATATATATATATATATATATATATATATATATATATATATATATATATATATATATATATCTATGTGTGTGTGTGTGTGTATATATATATATATATATATATATATATATATATATATATATATATATATATATATATATATATATATATATATAGTTCCCAGGATACTAAATTCACATCAAATCCTCCATCAACCAGCACTCAATCAATGCGATGGTTTTTGTACCACACTATTATGAGAGGTACAGCAAGATCTATGGTCTCTATGATTGCTTGCATAGTAGCCACACAGGGATCTTATGGTTTTGATAACATACCTAGATGCTGCTTGAATTGTATCTTCTAGTCGATTATCACGATCGCTTGATATCATGTATCATTGATACTTTGAAAGTATCATGTATCATGATTTGGTCTTGCATCACGTATCATGTGTTTTTTATCATGCACCACTGATACTTTTCCAAGTATCATGTATTGTGAAAAACACAAGTCTTGTGGAAATTTAATATTGTGTATCATGTAGGTCCAAGTATCGTGTCGTGCCTTGTACATTTTGAGTATCGTGTATCATCCATACATAGTATTCCAAAGCATAGGCATGAAGTTAAAATAGGTGATGACACAAAGCAGAGTGTGGAGAAGATTGTCAATGTTAAAGCTTCCAATGGCAAGACAATAATTTTGAGCAATGTTGGTGCAGTTACTCCAAGCCTAAATGCTTGGCCACTTATCCTAAAGTTCATATGTGCATTCATGTATTAGCACATGAATGATCTCTTGTAAAAGATTAATTTTTACTCCTTGTAAAAGTTTATATGAGGAAAGACCTCCAATTATGCATTCTTTGGAGAATCTTTCCGCGATTTGGTGAGGACTTATAAAAAATCAAGTTCTAAAAATTTGGAACACTTTTAGGTAAAGATTCAAATTCAAACTTGAATCTTGGCTCCCTCAAAAAATCTAAAAAAGAGGACTATCTAGTCACGTGGACATGAAACCAGAAGACCTTGATTTGAAGAGAAATTTAGAGGGATTTCATATGGATATTGAGCTCACACTATAGCTCTACTATTGCCATCACATTGTGCAATCATTCATTGTCAATGTCTGCAAGAGAATGAGGATTATGACCACCACATGCTAGAGAGATGACTCTCCTCCCAACCAAATGACTCTATATATAGCTCTCTCCAGGGGATTTCCTTCTTGGGTAGGTGGATATTAACCATCCATGTGTCAGCCATGTAACTGCATGTGCGCCAAGTGTCCTAGTTAACTTGAGTTAACTCAAGTGGATGCTTTTAGAAGGCTCTAGATCTCTTTGGGCAAAAAAACTCTCCCCATGTACCCCATGGGGATTGAACCCAAGACCTCATCCTTCACAACCATGAGACTTAACCATTAGGCTAAGTGTGTCACTTGGTTAGAAGAGTAAATGACGTTCTAGTAAGTCTAGACTCGAGATCTTTGGTCATACACATGGGTGACCAAACGGTGTCCGATTTCAGATCTGTCTGAATCGGCTAGACCCTTGGATCATAGACTTACTTTATTACATTCTTCTCCCCTTGGAAAATATTTTCATCCTCAAAAATAGAGCTATATATCTACTGTAGGCAACCCCCGAGCCTCATGTTCTAAAACTAAAAGAACATGGTCATGTTCTAGAACTAGAAGAACAAGTCTCATCTCTATGGTGGCATCCCTACCCAAATGATTCAAAACACTGTCTCGCTTTGCACTTTGATAAACTGGTCAAAGTACAAAATAGTGAATGAATAATAAGGGTGGATCTAAAAACATCCCTAGTCAATTCAGAGTTTCTTGATGTGTGATCTAGGCACAAACATGTGAATTGGGTGGATTCAAATTACTAGTCCATTTCTGGGCATGATTGGTGCATGGATTTAGTAATGAAAGTGGGATTTTTATCCCAATCAAGACCTTTGAGAAATCTTTATTCACTTGAATTTGATTTGGAAAACTTGAAGTTTGGTTGTCCCAAACATCTAACTTGGATGTTTGTACAATGGTTAACTCCTATCCAACAATTACTTGATTTTTTACCCGACCAGAGGACTACTTTGTCCTAATGAGTTAAAAGATCCTATGTAAACTGTAACATGAAATTTATCATTTTCTTTGAGTCAACTGTAACTTGACCAATTCAAATTCAAAATGAAAATTGTCCAACTTAGGATACTTTTCCCAAAGACTTGAGCTAAAAGTTATTGGGAATTGTCAATCTCCAGAGAAATTCCTAAATTCTCTATTCTAGAGTATATTGGACTCTAGGAAATCATTTATGCTATAACTTGAAGCAAAATCAATGAAAACATCAATCTTGAACTTATCATCTTTTGATGTTTGAGAAGGTTCTTGTACAGAACATCTATCTAGGATGTTTAATTTAGTTACTTGGTTCTATCCGGCTAATCCTTGACTTTTATGAAAAGAAGCAGATACCATATCTGAGTCAAATCCAAAAGATTCAGAAAGTGGAAAGAAAGAACTAAAACTGTGTTCAACCAATTCAAACTTTGAAGATACATAAACTTGCTATGAGTCAAAGTCTAGATGACTCAGGACTTTTTGATGTTTGAAAAGGTTCTTGTCTAGAACATCTATTTTACTTGGTTCTATCTGATTAATCCTTGACTTTTATGAAAAGTATGAGATACCATATGTGATTCAAATCCAAAAGATTCAGAAAGCGGAAAGAAAGAACTAAAACTTTGTTCAACAAATTCAAACTTCGAAGATACGTAAACTTGCTATGAGTCAAAGTCTAGATGACTCAGGACTTTTACTTCTCAAAGATCTATTTCAACAAGGTATTGAAGAATTTTCTGTATCTTTAAGAGAAATAAGTTGGATTCTCAAAAAGATTGAGAGCAAATCTAAAACATCATCCAACCACAAGATACTTGTGTGGTAACCAACATCAGTGTGTTGACCCACTGAAGTTTTGTGGATGAGTTTTGTATTCAAATAATGCTTCACTTGAGACTAAGTTCAAGTCATATTCAGTCTTTCTGACTTCTTGAATGCAATTCTTGTGCATTTCTTTGGGTCAAAAGAGTAAATTTATCAAGTTACACTAGGAACTTGGTGTTTGATTTAGTCAATTAAATCCTTGATTGAAAATATCAACTCAAAATCAAAGTCCAACTTTTTTCAAAAATTTATGAAATATTTCCGAATTGACAACACTTTATCTTGAAGTGCTTCAAGAAGAGCTTGGAAGTTAGTTACTTCATATCTTTTGTTTCCTTGATCTTGAAGTTATCTTGAGATATTACTTTTATCTTCCTTGAATTTAAAATCCTTCTTTGAAGTTTTAATTCCCTTGAGGATCAACCTAACTTCAAGATTCGATCTAGGCAAAGATAATTATCATCCCACAGTCCGATGTCCCATACCATCTTTCCTACATCAATCTGAGTATAAAATCTGGTGTCCCATACCACCCTATTTTATATTCACATTAGTGTGTGGTTGATACTTATCCTAAAGTCTAAATATATCTTGATAGAGTACCTTCTTGCATCAATTCTTTACAAGAATTTTGAAGTTTCAGACATTACCTCTAACTAGATTTTCTAGGTTTTGATCCCTTCACATGATCATTGTAGGATGCATTTTTATCATTGAAGTACGGTAGTAAACTTCATTCTTGATAATCTTGATGCAAATTATTGAATCTACATGAAAGAGCATAAAGATATTGGAACACTCATTAAACATAAGCATAGGCATGCATCTACAAAAGAATGTTGGTGCATTTCTCCTTTTCAAAGAATGTTTTCATGCACAAAACATGTTTTCTTCTTACTTAAAAAGATAGTTAATGATCAAGTTTATGCACAGGAACGGTTATATCTTTTTACAAGCTAGTAAGTAGAATGTTTGTGCATGGATGATTGGGAACATGCATTTCAAGCTCAAGAGATTGCTTGATTTAAGTTTGGTGCATGAAAGGAGAATGCCAACACATGCATGCACTCACATGCATTTGCATGCAAGAACAGGCATTTGTATATGCATGATTGGTTGTTAAGTAGTTGAATACTTATACTTTCGTTACCTCTTTTTTCTAACTCAACTTAGATAAACTAGGGAAAATAGCAAACTAGGTAGTTGCAAGGCTCCTAGCTACCATGCAACTCAAGTAGCTAGTTTGTTTTCCCAGATGTGATACTTAGATATCACAAATTAGGAGTCTTGATTAGGAAAAGCAAGCCCTTCAAAAGTAAGTGTTCAATTTTCTTGCTCATTGGAATGGCAAGAAAATAGAGCTTTGCTTAGTTTTGTTTAAGCTAATTAGATCTTAAAGAAGAAACCCAAGTAATCTTTAGGAATTAAGATATTTTCCTAAAAGATACATCAAAGTAATCTTTAGGAATTAAGCTACTTCCTAAAGATAAGGCAACAAAGAAAATAGTCTGGTTAACTATTTCTTTGGTTAAAAAGGAATATCTTTTGGACAAGCAATAAAGCCTTAAGTCTTGTTCTTGTTCAATAGTTAAGATTTCTTTTAAAGAGATTATTCCAGTAAAGCAAAAGATTCCAAGGTGAATCATTGGCTTAGTAATACTTGATTCCTTGACAAGAATCGAAAAGTTCTTGAAAGGAAAAATCTCCCTAGATGTGAGACTAGAATCTTTCAAAAAAAGTTTAATAGCAAGTAGTTCCTAGCAATTCCCAAACCATCAGTCTTGGTACTTAAGTCCAAATATTGATATAACCTAAAGGTGTATCAAAGATTCTTAGCTTTGGAATCTGAGAAGCATTAGTGTATGTTTGGACTTAAGTTGAGGGAAAGATCTCTAAAATCCCGCGGGTAAGCAAAGAAGCTTTTGAAAGATCAAGAGATCTTAAAGATAAAGACTAAGTCTTTATTCTAATCGCAAGGTCCATCAAAATTGATCAAGCTTGGCTATGATTTTCCAAGAGCATACGATTGGAACTACTCTATAGATTGCCCAAGTATTGGCAATAAAAATTCCTTTTGGGAATTATTCACTCAGATTCCATTTATTTGATGGAAAATTGTGAAAAGAGTAAGCTATTACAAGTCTGAACAAAGTGAAGGAATTCTAAGAATGTAGTCTGCAGCTGTGGAGATGATACTTAAGTCTGTGAAAGGTAAAACATATGTAAGCCGCCGGATTGGCAATTTAAAATCCTTTTTCCTTTTCATATTCCGCCCGAACTGAGAAGTCGCTGCGAAGAGATGTAACTTTTTATAAAGCAATGAAAAGACACTTTCGGTGACGACCAGAAGATCGCCAGACTGTCGGTCTGGGCGATACGTCTGTGGAGTTACGTTGTGTTGTTTTGGGAAAACTCTGAGTCATACTGTGTCTTTTCTGTCTTTGTCTGCTTGTCGCACCTGTGCAGTAAAGATTGGGTTACGGTATTGTTACATTAAGTGAAGTATTGAATCGCTGTTCTGTAAGTTGTTTACTGTAAGTCTGCGTTACGGTAATGTTTATCCTTGTGTTGTGTACTGAGAAGTATTGATTGGAATATGAATAGTAATTCCGTATTGGAATGAGCCGAGTTTCTGTTAGAAAGTGTATTAGCAGAGTTGTTTTGAATGAAAGGTCATGTGAGTGAGTTGATTTGGGAAAATCAAATATAGGGCCTCTGATTATTCAGACCCCTTCCACTCCTAAGAACCCGAATAGAGTTTAAATGTGTTCTGACGGCAAAAGCGTGTTTAACACATAATGTTTACCTATCCTTAAAGGGATTTTTGTACGAATCCAGAAAGCATGAGTGGATGCTTAGACTTATGCAGTAGATGTTGGAGTTAGACGTCTGCGGAAGCACGCGAACAGCACAAGGAAGAAGAAGAAGCTTGGAGCACAACACACAAGACTGAATGTATTACTAGAGAATGTACAAAGATAAGTAGCCCATTAGGGCAATAGGCGTATATACAAGCCGGGGGGAAAAAACCTCCTAAAGAGGGAAAAAAGTGCCCCGGCGGTCCTAGAGTGTTCACACACATCACTACCTAAATATATCAACAAATCCCCCCTGGGAGTGATGCGGTGAACAAGGAGCTGGCACTCATGTATAAGGAAGTGCCGAGCTATGTGGAAATCACTCCACAAAAGGAAGTAAGCCCAAAGCTTTGCGGAAAGCTTCAAACTTCTCCCTAGGCAGAGCCTTCGTGAAAAGGTCTGCAATGTTCTCCTGCGTGGGCACATATGCCAAGCTGATCTCCCCAGCAGAGAACCTCTCCCTGACATAGTGATAATGCACCTCAATGTGCTTAGTGCGAGCATGGAACACAGGGTTCCTCGCAACTGCCAATGCGCTCTGATTGTCAGTGAAGATGGTGGTGGCAGAAGACTGGCCAACACCCAAATCAGCCATAAGGCGTCTGAGCCACACACACTCAACAGTCGCTGTGAAAGCTGCCCTATACTCAGCCTCACAACTAGAAGTGGCCAGAGTAGGCTGCTTCTTGCTCAACCAAGATATACATGAGCTACCAAGCATGAAGCAAAAACCACTGGTGGACACACGAGTGTCATAGCAACCAGCCTAATCTGAGTCAGAAAAAGCATGCAAATCTGGCGGTAGTGATCCCCCCTTGGGATAAAACAACCCAAGTAGCCGAGTACCACTCAAGTAGCGAAAGATGCGCTTAACCGCTTTCCAATGCGTGACTCCTGGGCAATGCATAAACCTGCTCATCTGTGAGACAGCAAACTGAATATCTGGCCGAGTAATGCATAAGTAAATCAAGCATCCAACAGCCTGCTGATAGAGAACAGCATCAAATGCATCTCCAGCATCATGAAGACTCAATCGTAAACCTGTCTCCATAGGAGTGGCAATAGGCTTACAGTCTTCAAGGCCAAAACGCTGCAATAATGTGTCAATATATTTCGTTTGACACAAAGCCATTCCACCATCAACTTGCATAAACTAAATGCCCAAATAGTGATGCAAATGCCCCAAATCAGACATCTCAAATGAGGCATGCAAATCAGCCTTGAAATCAGCAATATGCTTCTCAAGAGGACCAGTGAGCAGCATGTCGTCTACATAGACAACAATGATCAAAAGCACATCATTAGCACGCTTAACATATAAGGTGCTTTCAGTTGGACTGTTCTCAAAACCATGTGCAATCAGATAGGCATGTATTTTCTCATACCAAGCACGTGGTGCTTGCTTTAAACCATATAACGCCTTCTTTAACCTGCACACCTGGTTTTCATGCCCTTTCTGCACAAAGCCACGGGGCTGAAAAACATACACTTCTTCATGCAAGTCACCATTCAGAAATGTTGTTTTAATGTCCAACTGATGTACATTCCAACCATGATGGGCTGCAAGTGCACAAATGCTCCGAACAGTAGTCATACGGCATGTAGGTGCAAAGGTCTCATCAAAATCAATGCCTCTTTCCTGCGCATAACCCTTTGCAACAAGCCTAGCCTTATACCTGTCAACTGTACCATCAGGTTTACGCTTCAGCTTGTATACCCACTTAGTGCCAATGGCCTTCTTGCCAGGAGGCAAGTCACATAAAGACCATGTACCATTCTTCATTATAGCATCATATTCAGATTGCATAACAGCCATCCAAATTTCTGAATTTTGTGCTTCATCAAAAGAAACAGGCTCATTCTCATCACAGAGACTAGATGCATCCATAGCATAGCAATCTGATGCAAAGGAGGTACTATGAGAGCCTGAACAAGTACGATATGACAAAGGTGCATCTAATTTGTTGTCACGCAAAGTCTGCACCAGCCATTTTGGCATAGTTTTTGCCTGTTCAATATCAGCTCTCTCATCAACAAGTGCATCATGTAAATCTGCATCAGAAATGGAATGATCTGCATCATCATATGAAACCTGCAAAGGCTGAGAAGTTGCCTCATTAGGACCAGCGCTAGCCTGTCCACCTGTAAAAAGAGGCATCAAAGTATCATACATGTCTTTGGAGCTAACAGATGTCTCCTTAGTACATGAAAGCAATGGCTGAATAGCATCTTCCACAAAGACAACATCACGGCTAACCAGAATGCGTTTAGTCTGTGGATGATACAGACGATAGCCTTTACTTTCAGAACTGTACCCAACAAAAATACATTTTACTGCCTTATCATCCAATTTTCTGCGATGTTGTTCAGGCACTAATGCATATACCAAACAACCAAAAACACGCAGATGAGCAACAGATGGCTTGCGGTCATGCCAAGCCTCATATGGAGTGATAGACTGCAACGCTTTCGTGGGACACCTGTTCAGTACATATGCTGCACACATGACAGCCTCAAGCCAGAAACTATGTGGTAAAGCCTGACTTTTGACCATGCACCTCGCCATCTCCATGAGTGACATGTTCTTTCGTTCAGCAACTCCATTCTGTTGAGGTGTATACGGCACTGTACACTGGTGTTTTATCCCACGTTCAGCCAGAAATGCATTAAAATCTGAAGACATATATTCCCCCCCTCGATCAGAACGGAGGGTGCCCATTTTACATGCTGACAGATTTTCAGCCAAAACCAAAAATTGTTTGAAGCACATGAACACTTCGGACTTTGCTTTGAGTGGATATACCCATGCATGCCTGGAAAAATCATCAATGAAAGTCACGAAGTAAAGGTAATTTCCAAAAGAGGGTGTCTGCATAGGACCACAGACATCACTATGTACAAGCTGCAATTTCTGCATAGCCCGAACTGTACCATCTTTTGGAAAGGAAAAAGGCTGCATTTTGCCCAAAATACAGCCTTCACAAACATGTTTTCCAGGTGCCTCAAGTTTGGGCAAAGAGGACACCATTTCAGATTTCTGCAGGCGTAACAAACTAGCAAAATTCAGATGACCAAAGCGTGCATGCCAAAGCTTTGCATCTGACATAGCCTGAGAATCATGAACTGCACATGTCGAATCATTCACAGATTTTTCATAGTCTATGAGCTTATACAGCCCACGACATAAAATGCCAGAAGCAATAATCACATCGCCATTTGAGAGATCATGGACTGTACACCTGTCATCAACGAATTTCACAACCAAGCCAATCTTGGCTAATGCAGAAACTGATAACAGGTTCTTTTTGATCCCTGGCACAAATAAAGCATCTGACAAAGTGAAAGAACTACCATCAGCAGTAGTCAGAATGATCTTACCAACTCCCATAACAGGATAAGAGGAGTTATTGGCGCATGTGACAGTATTCCCTGTAGGGGCAGGCTCGAGTGAAGAGAAGAAACTGCGCTGCAAGGTAATATGTTTGGTTGCCCCACTGTCAAAGTACCAAACATCTGAGTCTACTGCAGACATGCACTGATCATGAGAAGATGGGTCAAAACTGCAAACAGTAGTAAACGCCCATTCTTCTTCCTGCACAAGATTTGCAGACTCTGTTTTTGGTGTAGAGGCCTCTGCAACAACCATTCCAGCCTCTTTCTTCTTTGCCTCTTTAGCAGCCAGTTTTGGACAGTTCTTTATAATATGATCATTTCCTTTACAGTACTTGCAGAACAATTTCTGCTTTTCTGATTTCTTCTCATCTTTATCCTGGTTCTTCGATTGTGCAGCATTTGCAGATTTCTGCTTACTAGTAGAAGAGCTCCATTTTCCTTTGCCCTTCTGACTAGCCAGGAAAGCTTGATCTGCAACACGCATAATGGACCTGTTCTGCCTGGACTGATCTTCCTGCAACAGAACAGAGACTAATTCCTCAAATGACAAGGCATTCGGATTGCCTTTCATCATCAATCGAAGAGTAGAGGCAAAACTCTGATATGAATCAGGAAGGCCATTCAGAACGGTCTGCACAAGTGAGCTATCTGGTATAACCTCATCAGCAGAAATCAATTGTTCCTTCAGGTCTTTGATCTTTATAAGAAAACTATCCATCGAATCACCTTCATTCATGTGCTCACTCTCCAACTGTTTTCGGAGGTAAGCAACACGAGCCTCATTCCTAGCCTGGTACAAAGTGGTAAGTGTATCCCAAGCATCCTTTGCTGTTCTGCAAGAGCGAATGTGAGGAATAATGGCACGTTTGACAGACAAAGCTATCAATGCATGTGCCTGGGCATCTCTGCCATCCCAACGAATCTGCTCTGCAGTAGGTGCAACAGAAACAGCAGCACGAACAGGAATCTGCGGAATATCATCTTCGACACCATCTTCATCAGCTCCAACACCTGTATTTGCAGTACCTGTCGTTACAGGTGTAACAGGACGTCTTTCAACACCCTGCACAATGTTCCACAATCCTTTTGCAACCAGTACATGTCGCATCATATAAGCCCATAATGGGTAGTTGGTACCATCCAACTTATCCTCAACAGCCAACATACGGAATACATCACTGCTTTCAGCCATGGCCGGTGACTAAAATACCTTGATGCAGAAAATTGACTGTATCTCAAAAAGTTGAACAGAACTGCCCAGACGAGTTCTGCTAGACCTGTAGCAGACTTCGAGACGCTTAAACTGGCGAACAGAAACTGGTATATACCTTTGGCACAAAAGGACGAAATAGCCTGCACAAGCACTGCGATAGTGCGTTCGGAGGCCGAAACGAGCTCAGATCGCGATTTCGGCACCACAAAGCGAAGCTGTTTTGATCTCGGAATCACCCTGAGTATGCTCACCAAATTTTGTGCGAATCTCAGACTCCAAACGGAGGAGTGTCGATAGCGCCCTAGAAGAAGCAACGACCTGCTCTGATACCAATTGTTGGAGTTAGACGTCTGCGAAAGCACGCGAACAGCACAAGGAAGAAGAAGAAGCTTGGAGCACAACACACAAGACTGAATGTATTACTAGAGAATGTACAAAGATAAGTAGCCCATTAGGGCAATAGGCGTATATACAAGCCGGGGGAAAAAAACCTCCTAAAGAGGGAAAAAAGTGCCCCGGCGGTCCTAGAGTGTTCACACACATCACTACCTAAATATATCAACAGTAGAGAGATTCCTGTAAAGTCCTGGCCAGGATAGGTACCTAAAGCATCAGTAATAAAGGAATCTAAAGACAAGAAGTCAAAAGCTCTTGTCACTACAAATTGATCAAGAATAAACCAATTGAGCTTGAATCTATGAAGTACAAACTGATAACGAAAACTAGTTAAGTGCCATCGATCATGCCGATCATGTGGTTAGCACAACAAGTTCTTACGCTAAAGGTGGATGTTCGAAACCCATTGCACTTCTGCATGCCACAGAAATAAAGAGCTTGCATTTGATGGTCCAAACGTGCATGATTTGTGGTTAGGATGACATACCCGTGGCGAGCATGTCGCAAGGCCAAAACTGATCTTTGCAAGTATGCACATGTCACTAAACACACATACTTTTGCTTCTCTGTGCTCAAATGGTCAGCGACCACGGAGTCATCAAAGTTTTAATGCTTTCTCAAGTTGACACCGAGCATGTCTAGCTCAACGGATAAAACTCATTACTTATACAATACGACGAGGGATCAAGACTCAAAAGTTATCCTGTGCAGATCTCACTTTTTGCTTGTGCATTAAAGCTCTGACAATATTAAAATTATGCAAACCGAAATGTCTTGAGCAGTACTTGCTTTAGTGGATAGAGAAAATCGCCAATTTTGGATGGCGTGAGGTCGATCCCCACCTAGCACCTTCATAGGATTGAGCTCTCCCTTTTGCTTCACGTACGAGCTTCGGCTGTCAACACCGCTATGAGGGAGACTCAATCGCCTTGCCAAAGATTGTATTTCCGAACTAATACCAGAAACAATATCGTTTGATCTCACAGCTAAAAGAGAACTATACCAGCTCTATGTCCCGAGTTCAAACCCGTTTTGGCATTCTCTGAAGCCTGGTCACATGGAGAATGGAGTGTGTATTCTCCTCCTTGCTTAGTCAATGTCCAGTCACGACCGACTATGCAGAGCTACTGTGCATGTCTGATGAGCAGTAGTGCATAGGCGGCAGACAATTCCGCGCAAGATAACAGGGGTTCAGTCTCCGATTGGCACCATTCTGAGAAAAGTGCTCTTTTGTTTTGCTTCTGTTTTGTCTTTGATCTTGAAAGATCAGTGAGCAGCTAACACAAGTATTCAATGCGGCAATAAAAATATCACCAACATGCATTGTTCCCTTGGTTAAAGGGAATTCCCCTCTATGCGATATCTCGGGTTCAATACCGGTTGCAGACCAATGTCTCCTCATTTTTCTGCCATGAATATGCTTTACACACGAACCAATAAGGAAGAGATGTGCGAGATAAGAATATGCAGAAGTTCGAATAGCAAGATGTAATGAGAACTTATGAAGAAGGTGATGATGTCCCCCACGGTCTCCATGAGAACTTGGCTCTCATACCAATGCAAGAGAATGAGGATAATGACCACCACATGCTAGAGAGATGACTCTCCTCCCAACCAAATGCCTCTATATATAGCTCTCTCCAGGGGACTGCCTTCTTGGGTAGGTGGATACTAACCATCCATGTGTGAGCCATGTAACTGCATGTGCGCCAAGTGTCCCAATTAACTTGAGTTAACTCAAGTGGATGCTTTTAGAAGGCTCTAGATCTCTTTGGGAAAAATTCTCTCCCCATGTACCCCATGGGGATTGAACCCAAGACCTCCTCCTTCACACTCATGAGACTTAACCACTAGGCTAAGTGGGTCACTTGGTTACTGGAGTAATGACGTTCTAGTAATTCTAGACTCAAGATCTTTGGTCATACACAGGGGTGACCAAACGATGTTCGATTTTAGATTTGTCTGAACCAGCCAGACCCTTGGATCATAGACTTACTTCATTACAATTTCAATGTAATGTATCTGGATTAATACATATAGTTTTCTCATATCGCATACCTTCTACTTTGTCACATATCACTCAGAATAGTGAACTTCCCTGATCCATTTCTCAGTGTGTACTTGATCATTTGCAGTTATTTAAGTTGCTATAGATTTACTAGAATGTCTATTTTCTTGTTACAAAGTTCCACTTTGATTGTCTCAGCCATTCTCTAGTTATGTGCAAAACAGTACACTCTGGTCTGCATACTGTCAACTCCCAAAAATGTCAGGATGCATCTCAATTTTGCTAAGCATCATTCTCTGAGCATAATTTATCATTTCAAGTGAAACAACTTGAAAAAATTAGCTACCCAAGTTAATTAGATATGCCCAAAAGGATTTTGATCAATTATTAGGAGAGGAAGAGAACTGTTCATTTCTTTGAGTAGGTGTTGTGACCAAAATAACAAGTTTTTGGTTCATAATGAAACTCCAACTTATCTATTTTGATCCAATGATTTGAGGATCATCTTCCAAAGTACTTGGGTGAATATTTGTGCTTCTTGGAAAGCTCAAGAGGTCTCTTTTGCACTCCTCAACTCAATTTTGGCTAGTGTGAAGCAAGAATTTGCAGCACCATCTCATCTTGGACAACCAAGAGGCAGGTTGAATAATGGAGGAAACAACTACCATCACAATTATAACCAAAGCTACAACAACAACTATCAAGGGGGCCTCAGAGGAAGGAGAGATTACAAAAACTATATAGATGATCAAGAGGATTTCCTATTACTCATGAATATGACAGCCAAGCAAGGTAAAGATGATAAGTACCTATTCTATATTGATTCTGGTTGCTCCAATCATGTAGCAGGCAATGTAGCATTATTGTCTAACCTTGAAGAAGCCAAAGGAAAGCATGAAGTTCAGAGAGGTGATGACACTAGGCACTCAATAAAGAAGATAGGAAATATTGAAGCATCTGATGGTAACATGAACCTTCTAAGTAGGGTATTGTATGTGCCAACAATAACGAAGAGTCTAATCAGTGTTGGATAGATTGTTGAGAAGGGTTTATAGGTTAGATTCACAAAGCATGGACCTTATGTGGAGGACCCTCAACAAGGCTTGGATTGCAAAAGGTGAGAAATCTAGTAGACTTTTTACCTTTGAAGTTGAATATACAAGAAACATTTCTTTCTTTAATTATAAGGATCAAACCCTATCTGAATTGGAGATATGGCATAAGAGACTAGGTCATATAGGTGAAAGGACATGGAAGAAAATATGCAGGGATCAAAGTTTGCTTGACATCCCAAATGTGTCCAAGCAACACATGATTTACAAATGTGGAGCATTCCAATTTGGCAAGTCACATAGGCAACCATTCAACAAAAGAGGATATATGTATGAAGACTCCTTGGAGCTTGTACACACAGATGTGTGGGGTCCCAATAGAGAGCCATCAATTTCAAGGTCAAGGTATTATGTTGCATTCGTAGATGACTATATTAGGTGGACACTACTTTATCTTATGAAGCATAAAGATGAAGTCTTCACTTGTTTCAAGAAGTATTTGGCATCCATTGAGAATCAAACAGGTAGGAGCTTGGAGAGGCTCAGATCTGATGGAGGTGGTGAGTATTTCTCATATGAGTTTGACTCCTTCTTATAGGATAGAGGCATAAAGAGAGAGACTACAACAAGGTACACTCCTGAACAGAATGGAGTGCCAGAGAGAAGAAATAGATTGATAGTAGAAGTTGCAAGATCAATGTTGAATGAGAAAAAACTTCCTAATTATCTATGGGTAGAGGTTGTTTCCACAGCCACTTACCTAACCATGGAGTGGATTATGAGGAGACCTTCTCACCTATAGCCAAAATGCCAACTATCAGAGTTTTAATAAGTATTGTTGCTTCAAAGAATCAGAACTTGTACTAGTTAGATGTTAAAAATGCATTCCTTAATGGATGGATCTCTGAAGAAGTCTATGTGGCTCAACCGCCATGATATAAAGACAAAGACAAACCTAATTAATTAAAGAAGGCACTGTATGGTTTAAAGCAAGCTCCTAGAGCTTGGAATCATAGGCTTGTCACATACTTGCAAGACCAAAGTTTTGTTGCAAGCAAAGTAGATTCTTCATTGTTCATCAAGAAGACTAATTCAAAGGTTATTTATCTATGTGTTTATGTGGATGATATCATTATTATAGGGAATGATGCCAATGGAATAAAAAAGATCAAGGCTAAGATGAAGGAAGAGTTTAAAATTAGTGATCTTGGATTGTTAACTTATTTTCTTGGATTAGAGCTTGTATAGTTAGATTCTAGTGTTTTCATTACTCAAAGAAAGTACATCCATGATATGCTAGGTAAGTTCAAAATGGAAAGTGCAAAAATTGTAGGTACACCCATGGAATTGTTGGTGCATTTTACCCAAGCCTACATGCTTGATATATTTGATATCATCCTCATTTGTAAGTCACATGAGTAGTCATGTGAACACCTCTTGTAAAAGAGTTCATTTTTATCTCTTGTAATTGAAAAAAGAAAAAGGAAAAGGATGGCTTACCTCATGCATGATGTAAAAGAAATTTCGTGGCTCTAACTACCAAAACCCACGACTTTTTGAGCTGAGGGAATATCTCCTAACTTTGGGGATCACTTTTAGGTGGAGCCATTCGAATTCGAATTCAAAACTCCCTCCAAGAATAGCTATAAAAGGAGCAAGAAGGAAGAGGCGATTAGCAAGCCTTGTACGTAACCACTTCATGTCATTTTGTAGAGATTGAAGAGCTTACTCCATAGCTCTATCATTCTACTCCCATTGTGCAAAGATTCATTGCCAATGTGGTTGTAATCATATGTGAATCTATACATTTATTATCATCTACTCCTCTGTTTTGTTCTCTGCTATACTCACTCAGAGCAGTACCTTCAGAAGGTCATATCTCGCATTCTACTAATCCTTTTTCAGTGATTTAATGTGCGTTGGATAGCTCTTACTGTCTAGTTTTTGCATATCAATTTTCAAGGTCATTGAATTTATAGTTTTGGAGATATCTGCATTTTACTGCTCACTGGTCTATCTCTGCAGAGCCCCGAGAATAGTGGGCATGTTCCAAAAATTGATTAATCTTGTTCTCAGTGCTCACTCTATCATTTGAAGTGTTTTAACTTGGATTGGGAAGCTTGCTAATTCTATTTGCTATGCCCAAAAGGAATTTTTCTAATTCCTACCAGGTTGAGAGCACTGTTCATTTTTTCCAGCAGGTGTATGTCCAAAAATAGCAAGTTTTGGGAGCTAGTCATTTCGCAACTAGTCTGTCTTGACTTAAACTTTTGGGATACATGTTCCAAAGTACTTGGCTGATATTTTGGTGGATTTAGGAAGCTCAAAGGGTCTACTAATCAACTCTGAAGTCTCAGTTGGCTGGTGTGAAGCTGGTTGTAGCAGCACCTACTCATCTTTGGATTGCATCCATCATCTCTCTTCACAGGAATTAAATCACAAACTCAATGCTCATGAAGGGAGCTGATTGAGGACATTGCAAGTTATCAAAGGCTTGTTGGGAGTCTCAATTATGAAACCCTAACAAGAGTGGATATATACTATGGGGTGAGTACATTGAGTCAATTCATGCATACACCAAGAATACTCACATGGAAGCTTCCAAAAGGATCTTAAGGTACTTGAAGGGTACCATAAATGAAGGTCTATTTTATCCATTCACATCTAACTTGGATATCAAGCTATACTCTGATGCAAATTGGGTTGGCTCAAAAGATGATAGGAGGAGCACCTTTGGCTACTTATCTTGTGCAAGATCTAAGTTCATATCATGGTCATCAAAGAAACAACCAACTGTTGCATTGTCATCAAGTGAAGCTAAATATAGGGGCCTAGCAAATGCAACACAAGAGGCAATGTGGTTAAATCTACTCTACTCAGACTTGGGGCTACATACATACATTCCAATGATCTTTGGAGATAATACTAGCTCACTACATTTGGCTGCTAATTTTGTCTATCATGCAAGGACTAAGCACATTGAAGTGCATTATCATTATGTGAGAGAGAAGCTACTTAGCAAGGACATAGAATTGTCCGATGTATCAACAAACTTGCAATGTGCAGACATGCTAACTAAATTTTTGGATGGATCTAAATTGAACGTATTCAAGATGATGATTGGATTACAAGAGATCAAAGAGAGTTGAAGCTCAAGCATGTTAGGCTTGAGGGGGAGCTTTTGGTGCAATTACTCCAAGCCTAAATGCTTGGCCACTTATCCTAAAGTTCATATGTTCATTCATGTATTAGCACATGAATGATCTCTTGTAAAAGATTAATTTTTACTCCTTGTAAAAGTTCATATGAGGAAAGACCTCCAACTAGGAGTTCTTTAGAGAATGTTTCCACATATTATTTGGTGATGACTTATAGAAAATCAAGTCCTAAAACTTTGGAACACTTTAGGTCAAGATTCAAATTCAAACTTGAATCTTGGATCCATCAAAAAGGCTATAAAAGAGAACTATCTAGTCGCATGGACATGCAGCCAGAAGAGCCTGATTTGAAGAGACATTCGGAGGAATTTCATGCTATAGCTCTACCATTTCCCTCACATTGTGAAATCATTGATTGCCAATGTAATTTATGTGCATTAATATGTATAGTTTTCTCATATCTCATATCTTCTACTCTCTCATGTATCACTCAGAATGGTGAACTTCCCTGATCCATTTCTCAACGTGTACTTGATCATTTGTAGTGGCTTACATTGTTATAGATTCATTAGGCTGTCTATGTTCTTGCTACAAATTTTCACTTTGATTGCCTTAACCATTATCTAGTTATGTGCAAAACATTACACTCTGGTCTACATTACTATATACTCCCAAAAATGTCGGGATGCATCTCAGTTTTGCTAAGCATCATTCTTTGAGCATAGTTTACCACTTCAAGTGAAATAAATTGCAAACTTTATCTACCCAAGCTAATTAAATATGCCCAAAAGGATTTTGATCAATTGTTAGCAAAGGAAGAGAATTGTTCATTTCTCGGAGCAAGTGTAGTGACCAAAATAGCAAGTTTTTGGTTCACAATGAAACTCCAACTTATCTGTTTTGATCCAATGATTTGAGGATCATCTTCCAAAGTACTTGGGTGATTATTTCTGCTTCTTGGAGAGTTCAAGAGGTCTATGTTGCACTCCTCAACTCAATTTTGGTTGGTGTGAAGCAGAAATTTGCAGCACCATCTCATCTTTGGATAGTATCCACCATCTCCTCCAACAAGCAAGGTACTTTATGTTCCCACTATTACAAAAAACCTAATAAGTGTAGGTCAAATAGTTGAAAAAGGCTTGCAATTTAGGTTCACCCAACATAGAGCTTTTGTGGAAGATCCATGTCAAGGCTTCAAGAAGATAGCCAAAGGTGATAAGCATGGTAGTTTCTTTACTTTTGAAGCAGGAGAAACTAAAAACATAGCTCTATTCAACTTTGGGTCTCAAACCCTAAGTGAGCTTAAAGTGTGGCATAAGAGGCTAGCTCATGTGAATGAAAGAACCTTGAAATATACATGTAGGGATCAAAGTTTTCTTAGATTGCCAAACATATCAACGCAACACATGATCAACAAATGTGATCCATGTGAGATTGGGAAGGCACAAAGACGACCATTCAACCAAAAATGCTACATCCACAACAACTTATTGGACTTAGTACATACAGATGTATGGGGGCCAAGCCAAGAACCTTTATTTGTAAGATCAAGGTATTATGTCTCATTTATTGATGACCATAGTAGATGGACTATTTTGTACTATATCAAGAGTAAGAAAAAAGTGTTTGATTACTTCAAAAAGTATCTAGCACATGTGGAGAATCATACAGGTAGATCACTCAAGAAGCTCAGATCTGATGGAGGGGGAGAATACTTCTCCAAAGAGTTTGATGAGTTCTTACAAGATAAAGGTATCAAAAGGGAAGTGACTACCAGGTACTCTCCTCAATTGAATGGAATTGTAGAGAGAAGAAATAAGACATTGATTGGAACAGTCAGAACAATGCTTGAAGAAAAGAGGTTGCCACAATATCTATGGGCAGAAGCTATTTCAATTGTAGTGTACCTTGTCAATAGACTACCATCCAAATCACTTAAAGGTATGACTCCTTATGAAGCATGGTATGGAAGAAAACCTAGTCTTCTACAATACAAGGTGTTTGCTTGTTTAGCTTATGTTCATGCACCATCAAAAATAAGAGGTAAGCTAGATGAAAGGAAAATAAAGGTAGTGTTTATGTTGGAGCAAGACAATCAACAATTGGTGATTATATGAAGCTTAGAAATGAAGATATGAAGAAAAGATTGAAGTCTAACTTCATGAAGTAAAGTGAAGGTTCAAGAAGAAAAGTTCTATAAACATATGTACATTAGTTTTGTAAATACTTCAAAATACTTGAAGTAATGACGAATCAATACTCATATGTATATATATATATATATATATATATATATATATATATATATATATATATATATATATATATATATATATATATATATATATATATATATATATATATATATATATATATATATATATATACGTGTATATTGGTCGTATTAGATAAGTAAGATGAAATATAGATGAGATAGAGAAGAATAGATTATGAGTATTGTGTGTATCATCCATCAGATGTATGATGAGTTGAATAGAAAGAATGTTCAGAGAATTGCGCGTCGATCTTTCTCCAGTTCTCTTTCTATGTTTGATTATATCAGAAATCCTTTTTTAACCATATAGATCCATAGTTGATCTATCTATGGTTAAAGTTTAAGAGCTTAATTGCAAACAGGCTGAGAGAATTTTGTATAGGAACATCTATATGTGAGAAAGTGTTGAGTGTCTTCTAAAACACGCGCAATCTCGATGATCAAAGAATTGATCAGATCTCAGTGCACAATGTAAATTTTTACACAAATCAGGAGTCAAAATCTAAGTTGGAAGGTAAGCCATCTATGGCTAAAAGCATTCGCTTAAAACGGGTTCTAGTTTGGGAGAACTATGTGTTAGAAGTTGTAGGTGTCAAAGTTGACTCTACAAGAAGGCAGTTTCAGACATACGTAGATTGTTTGGATCATTTCTCATAATCTACTTAAGCTTTTGAAGTATTTTAACTTGGAGGAGGTGTGCAAACTTTAGACACATTATACAATGTTTCATCAGAACCTTTACACAATTGATTAGTTAATGAGTGAGTAATGTGCAACAGACTTTCCTGTGAAGTGATTTTCTTCACAGTTAGCTAAAGTCTTGACAGTTTGGTACTTGTCTTCCGAAATTGGTTGGAGTTTAAAGTTATTCTTGATATAGAGGTGGTCTAACATCAAGGATAGCTTGTTCTTTTGGAGATTAACACTCTCCATCAGTGGTATCAGAGCAGGATTTATCAGATTGAGGAAAAGGAAGACCCTGACTGCTGCGGATATACAAATTTCAAACCTTGAAGATTCAAAAGGATAAAGTGTGAAAGAAAAACTAAAGGGAGACACATAAAGGCAATCAAAAGGATCAGAAGGAGAAAACTTCGAAGCTAAGGTACATTCATTCCTTATAAGGATTAAAGATTTGATAGTACAGGTGAAGAAAGGATGGGAGATAGTCTCCAAATTGAGAAATTGGATAGAGAGAACTATCCAGCTTGGTCTATGAGAATGGAAGCTCATCTTATGAGAAAAGATCTGATGGGATACATCAGAGGAGAGGACGAAAAGCCAGAGTTCAAAGATCCTAATGTTCCAACTATGGAGGAGCTTGCAGATATAAAGATTTGGATGTAGAAGGATGCTCAAGCAACGAGCATAATCTACATGGCAGTGAATGATTATTTGCTTCCTCATATCAGAGGACTTGAAAGTGCAAGTGACATATGGAATGCTTTGGAAGAGCATTTTCAGAATACAACCATATCAAGGAAAGCTTCATTATGGGCAAAATTTACTACATTCAAGAAGAAGGCTTCACAATCAATATCTGATTATGTGACAAAGATGAAAGACATTGTTGATTCTTTAGGTGTAGGTGATGAAGATATTGAAGAAGATAAGTTGGTAAGACAAATTCACACAGGGCTAAGAAGAGATGAGAAGTGGAAGCCTTTTATATTGTCTACAGAACTTTCATTAGATCATTTCACTCCTGATTTGAATCAATTGTTAGGACATATGCTAACTTTTGAGAATGATATCAAAGGAGATGTTGATAAGAGTGCAGGTCATGCAATGTATTCTAAAGACAAGAAGAAAGCTAGTAAAGGAAAGCAACAATCAGTTGAAGATGAAGGTACTTCAAGTCAAGAAAACTTCCTGAGAGGAACAAGAAGTGGTAGAAATAGAGGAAGAGGTAGAAATAACAAAGATAATGTTAGAACTTGTTGGATATGTGGTAGGACCAATCATCTATCTCATGATTGTTGGCATAATAATCAAAGCAATGGTAATTTTAATCATAACTTTAATCAAAGAGGAAGAGGTGGCAGATATCAGAGAGGAAACTTCAGAGGTAGAGGTGGTAGGAATTCTTTTGGAAGAAGTGGAGGAAGAAACTTCCAAAATCAATCCTATAATAAGACTTACTACAATTATGCATCATATCAGAAAGAAGATTCAACTCTTTTTATGAATGCAACATGTGAAGCCTCACATGAAGACATGAGAGTATTTTATATTGACTAAGGATGTAGCAATCATCTGAGTGGAAACATTGCTTTGATGATTGATCTAGATCATAAGGCAATCAATCACACAGTTCAAACAGGTGACAATACAAAGCACAAAGTGAAGTCAATTGGTTCAGTTAAAGCCAAAGATGGAAGTACTCTTTTGAGTAAGGTTTTGTATGTTCCTACAATTCCAAAGAATTTGATTAGTGTAGGACAAATTGTGGAAAAAGGATATGAGGTAAGGTTCACTAATGATGGAGTTTATGTTGAAGACCCTATTCAAGGGTATAAACAAATTGTTACATGAAAGAAGGAAGGAAGGCTCTTCATAATAAAGATACAAGGTAACATTGGACATGCTATGTTCACATATGGAGAGCAAAAGGTGTTTGAATTGGATCTTTGGCATAAAAGACTTGGACACTTTAATGAAAGAGGTATCAAAGATATGGTTAACAATGGTTCAGTACTTGGATTGCCTAATGTTGCAGGTCAACATATGACATACAGATGTGAGGCATGTCAATTAGGTAAGGCTCACAAGCAATCTTATTCTAAGCATGGTTTTATGTATTCAGAAAGACTTGAATTGGTACATACAGATGTGTGCGGTCCTTCAAAGGACTTCAGTATGAATGGTTCAAGATATTATGTCATATATGTTGATGATGCTACCAGGTGGATTACAATCTATGTGATCAAAGACAAGTCAGAAGTGTTTAATACATTTAAACACTATCATGCATATGCAAAAAGGATTACATGACAAAAATTGAAGAGGTTAAGGTTAGATGGAGGGCGAGAGTATTTCTCAAATGAATTCAGTGATTATTTTTTGAATGCAGGTATAAAGAGAGAGGTTGCTTGCAGGTACTCTCCTCAACAAAATGGGGTAGCAGAGAGAAGAAACAGAACTCTTGTTGAGTTTGCAAGATCAATGATGAAGGAGAAAAATTGTCTGAATTATTTGTGGGTTGAGGCTGTAAACACAACCACATATTTGGTCAATAGGTTACCATGTAAAGCCTTGCAGGGTATGACACCATATGAAGCTTGGTGGGGTAAGAGACCTACATTGGATCATTGTAAAGTATATGGATGTTTGGCATATGCATATATGCCATCTCAATTGAGGCATAAATTGGAACCTAAAGCAGAGAAGTATGTATTCATTGGCTAGGATGACAAGCAGATGGGTTATAGGTTGTGGAGTCCATCCACAAAGCAATTGCTTGTGTCTAAGGATGTTACATTTGATGAGCAAGGTACTTGGTATGCAGGTACACTTAATGTTCATGCAAGTGATGAAGATATTTTAAATCAGAAGAAAGGTAAAACAAGGGTTCAAATATATGATGAAGAAGAGAGTAATGAAGGACAAGTTGAAGTAGAAGAAAGGCCAATGTTTGATCCAGAATATGATGAACCAGAAACTTCAAGAAGTGGAGAACTCAGAAGGTCATCTAGGCACAAATGGCAACCTACAAGGTATAGCTATGATACTTCATTATTGACTACTAAAGATTATGCTTATATGTTCAAAGCAGATGAAGATCCATCCACATATGATGAAGCCAAAGGAAAGAAGAATTGGAAAAAAGCTATGCAGGAAGAATATGATGCATTAATGGAAAATGAGACATGGGATTTGGTTCCTAAACCAAATAGTCAGAAGATCATTGGATGTAGATGGATCTATAAAACAAAAAGTTTTGCAGATGGAAGTGTATCTAGGTACAAAGTCAGGCTTGTTGTAAAGGGATATGCACAGACATATGGTGTGGACTATGATGAAACTTATAGCTCTGTTGCAAAGATGACAACCATAAGGACTCTCATAGCAATTGCTGCTTGCAAAGGTTGGAAATTATCTCAATTAGATGTGAAAAATGCATTTTTGAATGGTTATATTTCAGATGAAGTCTACATGGAACAACCAGATGGTTTCAAAGATCGTGTATCCAAATCATGTGTGTAAGCTCAAGAGAGCTTTGTATGGTTTGAAGCAGGCCCCAAGGGCATGGAATTATAGGCTTGTAAAGTTCTTGAAGGAACTTGGATTTCAAGCATCAAAGGCAGATAGTAGCTTGCTAGTCAAAGCAAGTGAGGATGGATTTATTTATGTTTGTATTTATGTTGATGACATAATACTTACAGGAACATATGAAAAAGGTATACACATGATTAAGAAGCAGATGGAGAAAGAATTCAAAATCACTGATTTGGGAAATTTGTCATTCTTTTTGGGAATGGAGATTTCATATACTCAACATGGAGTATATGTAACTTAAGAAAGGTATTTGAAAAATTTGCTAACCAAATTTAAAATGGAAGATTGCAGGATAGCACCAACTCCAATGGAGGTGAATCATAGATTGAGTAGATATGGAGGAGAAAAATTCAAGGATATGAAGCTTTATCAGAGTTTGGTGGGTGCTTGATTTATGCTACATTAACAAGGCCTAATTTATCATATGCAGTTGGAGTTCTATCTCAATTCATGCATTGTCCTAGAAAGGAACATTGGATTGCAGGACAAAGAGTACTTAGGTACATCAAGGGCACACTTAAAGAAGGTTTGTACTATGGATTTACTTCAGATACAAGAGTCAAAATATACAGTGATGCAGATTGGGTAGGTAATTTTGATGATAGAAGATCAACACATGGATACTTGTGTTATGTGGGAGATAAGCTAATTTCATGGTGCTCTAAGAAGCAATACAGTTGCTTTATCATCTACAGAAGTAGAATACAAAGGCATGGTAGAAGCTGCAAAGGAAGTAATATGGTTAAAGACCCTTATGAAGAGTTTTGATATTGTTCAAAGTACCCCTATCATTTGTGGAGACAATATGAGTTCTTTATATTTGGCAGCAAATCCTATATTCCATGGTAGAACTAAAAATATTGAGATTCAATATCATTTTTTGAGAGAGAAGGTTGTTGATAAAGAAATAGAAGTTATACATACTCCTACAAAAGATCAACTTGCAGATATGATGACAAAGAGCTTGGATGGACCAAAGTTGCAGAGGTTTAAAGATATGGCAGGAATAAAGAAGATGCAGGTAATCACAATTGATGATTGAGGGGGAGGTGTTGGAGCAAGGCAATCAACAATTGGTGATTATATGAAGCTTAAAAATGAAGATATGAAGAAAATATTGAAGTCTAACTTCATGAAGTAAAGTGAAGGTTCAGGAAGAAAAGTTCTATAAACATATGTACATTAGTTTTGTAAATACTTCAAAATACTTGAAGTAATGACGAATCAATACTCATATGTATATATATATATATATACATGTATATGGTCGTATTAGATAAGGAAGATGAAATATAGATGAGATAGAGAAGAATAGATTATGAGTATTGTGTGTATCATCCATCAGATGTATGATGAGTTGAATAGAAAGAATGGTCAGAGAATTGTGCATCGATCTTTTCTCCAGTTCTCCTTCTGTGTTTGATTATATAAGAAATCCTTTTGTAAACATCTAAATGCATAGTTAATCTATCTATGGTTAAAGTTTAAGAGCCTAATTGCAAACAGGCTGAGAGAATTTTGTATAGGAACATCTATATGTGAGAAAGTGTTGAGTGTCTTCTAAAACAGGCGCAATCTCGATGATCAAAGAATTGATCAGATCTCAGTTCACAGTGTAATGTAAAGTTTTACACAAATGAGGAGTAAAAATCTAACTTGGAAGGTAGGCCATCTATGGCTAAAAGCATTCGCTTAAAGGGGTTCTAGTTTGGGAGAACTATGTGTTAGAAGTTGCAGGTGTCAAAGTCAACTCTACAAGAAGGCAGTTTCAAACATAGGCAGATTGTTTGGATCATTTCTCATAATCTACTTAAGCTTTTGAAGTGTTTTAACTTGGAGGAGGTGCGCAAACTTTAGCGACACATTCTACAAAGTTTCATCAGAATCTTTACACAATTGATTAGTTAATGAGTGAGTAATGTGGAGCAGACTTTCCTGTGAAGTGATTTTCTTCACAGTTAGCTAAAGTCTTGACAGTTTGGTACTTGTCTTCCAAAATTGGTTGGAGTTTAAAGTTATTCTTGATATAGAGGTGGTCTAACATCAAGGATAGCTTGCTCTTTTGGAGATTAACACTCTCCATCAGTTTATTGGTTATGATTCAACTCAAATGGGTTACAGGTTCTATAATCCTTCAACCAAGAAATTCACTACAAGTAGAGATATGGTGTTTGAAGAACACAGGTCTTGGTATGATGAAGAAAAACAAAAGGTAACTCTACCATATGATCTTGATTTTGATTCACATCAATTAGCAAGCAAGCATGATACATAGGTCCAAGATCTAAGAAGTGATATAGATGAAGACCAAGATGGAAAGGAAAAGGATTACATGCTATGGAAGTCAAGAGGCAAAGTAAAGATGCAAGAGTCTGGAGAATGCTCCAAGAACGCACCTAGAAGTTCAACAAGGGAGAAAAGACAACCAAAAAGGTATGGATATGATTCCACATTTGTTACAAAGCACTCAATATACTTGGAAAAGCATTCAATTTCATAGGAGCCCTCAACCTATGAAGAGGCAAAGGGAAAACCTAATTGGGAAAAGGCCATGAAAGAAGAAATAGATGCACTGAAGGAGATGGACACTTGGGATTTGGTTCCAATGTCATCCAATTAAAAGGTAATTGGTTGCAGATGGGTGTATAAACTTAAAAGAAACTCAAATGGGTCAGTTTTTAGGTACAAGGCAAGATTAGTATCCAAAGGATGCCCACAAACTCATGGTATAGACTATGAGGAAACATTCTCACTAGTTGCAAAGATGACTACAATCAGAACATTGATAAGTATAGTTGATGCAAGAAATTGGAGACTCCTCCAACTTGATGTGAAAAATGCATTCCTAAATGGTTGGATACGTGAAGAGGTATACATGTCACAACCACCATGTTTTGAAAACCTTAATCATACATCTTATGTTTTCACACTTAGAAAGCATTGTATGGATTGAAACAAGCTCCTCGAGCTTGGAATTAAAGTCTTTAAAGCTCCTTGAGCTTGGAATTAAAGTCTTTGGTATGTATTTCCATGTCTTTAAATATGCGCCATTAGGAGCACTTAAGTTTTCTATACTTGATATTTTTCATCCAATTAGATTAATTTCTTTCCCCTTAAGTTGTCCCTTGACTGTAATTAACCTATTCTTGAACTTGAGAATTAAAAGGCTCTTAGAACTTGAGTGTTCCTATCGTGCCCCTAATCAATCACCACTAATGGCACTTAGCCTATGCTAAGAATTGATTGAGGGGGTTGAGAGATCTTCCAACCTCAAGTAGCTCTCCTTGTTGCACTTGTATGCCCAAGAAGCACATACCCAAGACTACACTCATTGGCACCTTGGTTTGGTCTCTCCAAGGGCTCTTAATGATCCTGTAACAGTTCAAGTTTAGCTCATACCTTTAACTTCAATTGACAGACAATTTGATTCACACACTTTGAAAAAAAACTTTTTTCCCCTTTGTATTGTACAAAAATTTTCTAGATCCCTCTAGGTTTCCTAATCCCAGTTAGGGTCAACTTCAAATTACTCTACTTGAAAATCAATGCATTATTCTTAAGAAAAATAGTTGAAGCCATGTAGGATTCACAACAAGCTTTCCAACGAGCTCTAGAGCTCAAAAATGGATTTCGTATGAAAAATTTGTGTCGATTCAAGGTTCAGGGGGTTAAAATGGTCAAACAGGGTCTCTCAGGATATTGATGTATTTTTCTAAGGCTCCGTAATTGTATAGGTAAAAGAGCTTGTATTTATGCCCAAAATCAGCCTCAATTTTTTTATAAAATTAACACCTTAATTTTTACCAAAAATGTTTGTCTATTGCGATAAACAGGTGTCTGCCGTGATAGATGGGTGTCCATCACGATAGACGGTCTCTATTGTGCATGGTTGTCTGTCATGATAGACCGGTGTCTATCACGATAGACGGGTATCTGTCATGATAGACGGGTGTCTATCGTCTATCATGGTCTCTATCTATTGAGATAGACGGTTTTCTATCATCTATCGTGGTCTCTGTCTGTCACGATAGATGGGTATATGTCATAATAGACGGTTGTCTATCGTGATAGACGGGTATCTGTCATGATAGACGATGTCTATCGCAATAGACGGTGTCTATCGTGATAGATGGTGTCTATCATGTATCGTGGTTTTGTTCTATGTGATAGACCAAAAAAATGCAGACTTTTGATGGGTGTCTATCGTATATCATGGTTTTGGTTTGTCATGATAGACGGATGTCTATCACCTGTCATGCTCTCTGTCTGTCGTGATAGATGGATGTCTATCATGATAGATGGGTGTCTATCACGATAGACGGTGTCTATCATGATAGATGGTGTATATCGTGATACATGGTGTTTATCATCTAACGTGGTTTTGGTATGTCACGATAGACCAAAGACACAATTTTTTGTGATCTTTCTAGTGATTTAGAGTGCTCTAATGGTGTGATTTATCATGCCATGCATGAAAACAAGAAATACCAACTTTCTCTATGTGTCGCGACAGATAGAGGTCATCATCTCGAGACCAGTGCAGAGGTATGGCATACCTTCACAACCTGCTAGAATGATAATATAGCCAAAACCTGCAAGAAATGCTCAAAAACACACAAAAACAAAATGCACAAAAGCTCTCTCTCTCGCTCTCTCTCACAAGTGAAATGACGGGAATGAAGTGGGGAAGGGAATATGACCAAAAAACTAAAAATTCAATGAAGATGGAGATGGAGGTGGGAGATGGTGAGGATGACGATGGTGATCATGGTGATGAAGAAAGTAAGAAAAAATAATAAAAAGTAAGGAATTTCCCTGCAACTCCAACGTCATAACTCTACGTCTTACCATCGCACGCTTGTCCTCGAAGCTCTCTTCCCAGCAACGATGCCAAATTTGGTGTCACTCTAGCAGAATGTTAAGTACCAACATGAGGAGATCCAACTCATAAATGTCAATCTGTGGAGACATGAGGACTGGTATGATACCATGAGCAACTGAAGGCATAAGTGCATGAGTGAGAAGCACACTAGCATGCACACATATACACACACATGTGCACACAAGGCAAGAACAAAGAGAGGAACAAAGGACTGCTTTCTATTACTCAAGAAGTCTCCTACAAAAGCTCAAATCTCTAACAAGCCACCCCAAAAATGACTCTCTAGCTCTTTTTATAGTTTTTGACTAGCTTTTGGCCCCATCCAAACCTAGTATCTGGCCTAGTTAAAAATTAGGTTCCAAGGCTTATTTGAGGGCTCAAACGTAGTCTAGAAATTACGAAAATTGATACATAGGAACTACTCCTCAAGCTCGAGGACTCCTTGGCTTGAATAAAATAGAGTCTAATCTATAAAAAATGGTATTTACAATGTCTCTGTAGTGATCAAAATCACTTTTGATTGAAAATTTATGAAACAAATGATTAGGACTCTTATGTGCCCGATTGTACTTGACTGCTCTATCTCCTCATTGCTTCTATGTGCATCCATATGAAGAGTGGGCCACCAAAGTCTTGAGAATAGAATGGTCTTAATTACTCAGTCAGGAATGAAGGGTACGCCTCTAACACTGCTACGTGCATTTTCTAAGATTGTTAAATAGTATGATTCGTGAATGTTGGTGCAGACCAATCACCAATTGAAGTTTGGAAGACAAAAAGATGGAGATAAGATCAAGTCTTGAAGCAAAGAAGGTGGTTACATTCATAGGATGAATGATATGTACACATATGTACATTAGTGAAGACATAGATCACTTATACTTTTGTTTAGTTATAAGCTTGTACATATTTGCCTATAAATACTTTTGGAAAAATGTCGGGGCAAAAAGGGGGGAGACAATAGGAGAGTATGAGAATAGTGCATTTGTAAGTTGTAAGACTCATTAGAGTTCATAGGAATGAGAAGAAGTCTCTCTTACAATTCAATTTTAATTTTCTGAGAAATAGAAGAAAAAGTTGCGCCCGAAGTTTTCGTGTCTTCTCCTTCTGTGGTAGATATTCTGTGGAATGCTTTTGTACAAGTCTAAGTCTAGAGTTGATTGATCTTTGTACAAAATTTCAGCTTCCAATTGTAATCAGGTTAAGAGAATTGTGTGTAGGAACATTCATATGTAAAGAATGTTCACAGTCTTCTGAAACAGGCGCAGATTTCGAGTTCAATGAAATGAGTAGTGCTCAGTGCACAGTGTAAAGTTTTACACATATGATAGCTCAAAATCTAAGTTGTCTATAGCTAAAAGGATGTGATCAAACGGGTTCGACATTGTGAGAACTAAAGCTAAGAAGTTAGGGGTGTCCAAATCGACTTCTCAGAAGTGCAGATTTAGACATAGGTAACTTGTGAAATAGATTTCTCAAGATCTACTGAATCTTTTGGAGTGATTTGACTTGGAGAAGGTGCTCAATCTTTAGGCAACACCTTGTGCAAAGTTTCATAAAAAACTTTACACATTTGCTCAGTCAATGACAAAGATATATGCAGCAGACTTTTCAAGTAATCTCCTTCTTCACAGATTGTTCAAGAATTTGATATTTGGTCATTGATCTTTTAAATTGGTGAAGGTTTTCACTTACTCTTGATATAGAGGTGTTCTAAGTTCAAGAGTAGGTTGTTCTTTTGGAGATTAACACTCTCCATGAGTGGTATCAGATCAGGAAACATCAAATTTGAGAAAAGGAGGATCCCGACTGCTGTAGTTGCAAAGAATTCAACATCTGAAGGATTAAAAGGTGAAAGCCTGAAGGAAAAGCTTGAAGAAGAGATCATACGACATCAAGAAGGACAAAAGGAGTGTCATTCGAAGTAAAGGTAACCTTATACTTTATAAAGATTGAAGAATTCAGTACACAGGTAAAGGAAGGATGGGAGATTCTCTTCAGATAGAGAAATTGGATAGAGAGAATTATCATGCATGGTCAATGAGGATGGA
This sequence comes from Ceratopteris richardii, assembly GCA_020310875.1. Classification (NCBI taxonomy): domain Eukaryota; kingdom Viridiplantae; phylum Streptophyta; class Polypodiopsida; order Polypodiales; family Pteridaceae; genus Ceratopteris; species Ceratopteris richardii. Next base: position 24,540,426 of record CM035442.1, read on the forward strand.
AGCCCATCTAATGAGCAAAGATTTGATAGCCTATATTACAGGAGAAGAGGAAAAGCCTCAATTCAGAGATCCTAGTGTTCCAACTAGGGAGGAATTGTCAGATTTGAAGAATTGGATGAAGAGAGATGCTCAAGCTAGGAGCATTATCTATATGGCAGTCAATGACTACTTGCTACCTCACATTAGAGGTCTTGAAAGTGCAAGTGAAATATGGAATGCTTTGGAGGAGCATTTCCAAAACACTACAAAGTCAAGAAAGGCATCTTTATGGGCAGAGTTTACTACTTTCAAGAAGAAGGCTTCACAATCAATATCTGATTATGTGACAAAGATGAAGGACATTGCAGATGCATTAGGAGTAGTGGATGAAGACATTGAAGAAGATAAATTGATAAGGCAAATTCTCACAGGACTAAGAGGTGATGAGAAGTGGAAGCCTTTTATTTTATCTACAGAACTTTCATTGGATCATTTCAATCCTGATTTGAATCAATTGTTAGGACATATGCTAACTTTTGAGAATGATATCAAAGGAGATGTTGACAAGAGTGCAGGTCATGCAATGTACTCTAAAGACAAGAAGAAAACTAACAAAGGAAAGCAACAAGCAAATGAAGAAGAAGGCACAACTAGTGAAGCCAACTTCCTAAGAGGAAGAGGAGGTGGCAAAGGTAGAGGAAGAGGCAGGAGTAACAAAGATGGATCCAAAGCTTGCTGGATTTGTGGTAAGACAAATCATTTAGCTAATGATTGTTGGCATAACACTCAGAGTAATGGTGGATATAATCAAAACTATAATTCAAGAGGAAGAGGTGGCAGAAATCAAAGAGGTAATTTCAGAGGTAGAGGTAGTAGGGGTTACTTTGGAAGAAATGCAGGTAGAGGTTTCCAAAGTCAACAATATAACAATACCTACTACAATTATGCTTCAGATCAAAAGGAAGATTCAACATTGATCATAAATGCAACTTGTGAAAGGCAGAGTGAAGATAAAAAGTCTTCTACATTGACTTAGGGTGTAGCAATCACCTGAGTGGTAACATAGCATTGATGACTGATTTGGAGAATAAGGTATCTAATCATGTTGTTCAAACAGGTGACAATACAAAGCATAATGTGAAGTCAATTGGATCAGTGAAGGCCAAGGATGGTAGCACCTTATTGAGTAAGGTCTTGTATGTTCCTACAATTCCTAAGAATTTGATAAGTGTAGGACAAATTGTGGAAAAAGGTTATGAAGTGAGGTTCACTAATGAAGGAGTGTTTGTGGAAGACCCTAGCAATGGGTATAAACAAATTGTTTCAGGGAAGAAAGAAGGAAGATTGTTCACATTGAAGATTCAAGGTAAGGTTGGTCATGCCTTGTTCACTTATGGAGGACATAAGATCTCTGAGTTAGGTCTTTGGCATAAGAGGCTTGGACATTTCAATGAAAGAGGTATTAAAGACATGATTAATAATGGCTCAGTGCTTGGATTTCCTAATGTTGCAGGTCAACATATGACATACAGATGTGAGGCATGTTAATTAGGTAAAGCTCATAAGCAATCTTATTCTAAGCATGGGTTTATGTATTCAGAGAAACTTGAGTTGGTACACACAGATGTGTGGGGACCATCAAAGGATTTCAATATCAATGGATCAAGGTATTATGTGATTTATGTTGATGATGCTACCAGATGGATCACTATCTATGTGATCAAAGATAAGTCAGAAGTATTCAATACTTTCAAACATTATCATATGTATGCAGAGAGAATTACAGGACATAAATTGAAGAGATTAAGGTCAGATGGAGGGGGAGAGTATTTCTCTAGTGAGTTCAGTGATTACTTGTGGAATGTAGGCATAAAAAGAGAGGTTACTTGCAAGTACTCTCCTCAACAAAATGGTATAGCAGAAAGGAGGAATAGGACTCTTGTTGAGTTTGCAAGGTCCATGATGAAGGAGAAAAATTGCCCAAATTATTTATGGGCTGAGGCTGTAAACACAGCTACTTATTTGGTCAATAGGCTACCTTGTAAAGCCTTGCAGGGTATGACACCATATGAGGCATGGTGGGGTAAGAGACCTACATTAGACCATTGCAAAGTATTTGGATGTTTGGCCTATGCATATGTGCCATCACAATTAAGGCATAAATTGGAACCTAAAGCTGAAAAATATGTGTTTATTGGTTATGATGATAAGCAGATGGGATACAGGTTGTGGAATCCATCCACAAAACATTTTCTTGTATCAAAAGATGTTACATTTGATGAGCAAGGTACTTGGTATGCAGGTACTATCAATATTAATACAGATGATGAAGAAATTGTGAGCCAAAGGAAAGGTAAATCAAAGATTCAGATATTTGATGAACAAGAGAATCATGAAGTGCAGGATGAAGTGGAAGAGACACCAAGATTTGATCCAGAGTGTGAAGAACCAGAAACCTCAAGAAGTGGAGAACTCAGGAGGTCTACAAGGCACAAATGGCAACCTACAAGGTATAGCTATGATACTTCATTCTTGACTACTAAGGATTATGCTTACATGGTTAAAGAATATGAAGACCCTTCTACATATGAAGAGGCAAAAGGTAAAGAGATTTGGGAAAAAGCTATGCAGGAAGAATATGATGCATTGATGGAAAATCAAACATGGGATTTGGTTTCAAAACCAAATAGTCAGAAGATCATTGGATGCAAGTGGGTTTATAAGACAAAGAGATGTGCATATGGAAGTGTGTCTAGGTACAAAGCTAGACTTGTCGTTAAAGGGTTTGCTCAGACATATGGTATTGACTATGATGAGACTCATAGTCCAGTGGCAAAGATGACAACCATTAGAACACTCATAGCAATTGCTGCATGCAAAGGTTGGAAATTGTGTCAATTAGATGTGAAGAATGCTTTTTTGAATGGTTATATTTCAGATGATGTTTTCATGGAGCAACCTCAAGGATTCAGAGATGGAAGATATCCAGATTATGTGTGTAAGCTCAAGAGAGCTTTATATGGCTTGAAGCAGGCCCCAAGGGCATGGAACTATAGGCTTGTAAAGTTCTTAAAGGAACTTGGATTTCAAGTATCTAAAGCAGATAGTAGCTTGCTTGTCAAAGCAAGTGATGATGGGTTCATTTACATATGTATATATGTTGATGATATAATTCTTACAGGAACAGATGAGAAAGGCATACAAAGCCTAAAGAAGCAAATGGAGAAAGAGTTCAAAATCAGTGACTTGGGAGATTTGTCATACTTCTTGGGCATGGAGATTTCATACACTCAACATGGAGTGTATGTGACTCAAGAAAGGTATTTGAAGAATTTGTTAACCAAGTTTAAAATGAATGATTGCAAAGTAGCACCTACTCCAATGGAGGTGAATCACAAATTGAGCAGATTTGGAGGTGAAGAGTTTAAGGACATGAAACAATATCAGAGTTTTGTTGGTAGTCTTATCTATGCTACATTAACTAGGCCTGATTTATCATATGCAGTTGGGGTGTTGTCCCAATTCATGCATTGTCCTAGGAAAGAGCATTGGATTGCAGGTCAAAGACTGTTAAGGTACATTAAGGGAACACTCAAAGAGGGTTTGTATTATGGTTTTACATCAGATACAAATATCAAAATATATAGTGATGCAGATTGGGCAGGTAATCCAGATGATAGAAGGTCAACCTATGGATACATGTGTTATGTGGGAGATAAGTTGATCTCGTGGTGCTCAAAGAAGAAACATACAGTTGCTTTGTCATCTACAAAAGCAGAGTACAAAGGCATGGTTGAAGCTGCAAAAGAAGTTATATTGCTTAAGACTCTCATGAAGAGTTTTGACACTATACACAGCATACCTATCATTTATGGTGATAACATGAGTTCATTATATCTAGCTACTAATCCTGTTTTTCATGCCAGGACCAAACACATTGAGATACAGTATCACTTTCTAAGAGAGAAGGTGATGGATAAAGAGATTGAAGTTGTACATACTTCAACAAAAGATCAGATAGCTGATATGCTTACAAAAAGCTTAGATGGACCAAAATTACAGAAGTTCAAAGACATGGCAGGTATAAAGAAGATAAGGGAAACCTCAATTGATGATTGAGGGGGAGCTATTGGTGCAGACCAATCACCAATTGAAGTTTGGAAGACAAAAAGATGGAGATAAGATCAAGTCTTGAAGCAAAGAAGGTGGTTACATTCATAGGATGAATGATATGTACACATATGTACATTAGTGAAGACATAGATCACTTATACTTTTGTTTAGTTATAAGCTTGTACATATTTGCCTATAAATACTTTTGGAAAAATGTCGGGGCAAAAAGGGGGGAGACAATAGGAGAGTATGAGAATAGTGCATTTGTAAGTTGTAAGACTCATTAGAGTTCATAGGAATGAGAAGAAGTCTCTCTTACAATTCAATTCTAATTTTCTGAGAAATAGAAGAAAAAGTTGCACCCGAAGTTTTCGTGTCTTCTCCTTCTGTGGTAGATATTCTGTGGAATGCTTTTGTACAAGTCTAAGTCTAGAGTTGATTGATCTCTGTACAAAATTTCAGCTTCCAATTGTAATCAGGTTAAGAGAATTGTGTGTAGGAACATTCATATGTAAAGAATGTTCACAGTCTTCTGAAACAGGCGCAGATTTCGAGTTCAATGAAATGAGTAGTGCTCAGTGCACAGTGTAAAGTTTTACACATATGATAGCTCAAAATCTAAGTTGAGAGATAAGCTATCTATAGCTAAAAGGATGTGATCAAACGGGTTCGACATTGTGAGAACTAAAGCTAAGAAGTTAGGGGTGTCCAAATCGACTTCTCAGAAGTGCAGATTTAGACATAGGTAACTTGTGAAATAGATTTCTCAAGATCTATTGAATCTTTTGGAGTGATTTGACTTGGAGGAGGTGCGCAATCTTTAGACGACACCTTGTGCAAAGTTTCATAAAAAACTTTACACATTTACTCAGTCAATGAGAAAGGTATATGCAGCAGACTTTTCAAGTAATCTCCTTCTTCATAGATTGTTCAAGAATTTGATATTTGGTCATTGATCTTTTAAATTGGTGAAGGTTTTGACTTACTCTTGATATAGAGGTGTTCTAAGTCCAAGAGTAGGTTGTTCTTTTGGAGATTAACACTCTCCATCAGTGAATGCATAGTCTTCACTAACCATCTTTGCCTCTTCAGTATAGGTTGTCTCCTACTAATTCATAGTCTTGAGCCTCTTGCTCCATGCTTCATTTGTTCATAGCATGAAGCACAAATGTTAGATCAACTTTAAAATACCACTATTGGACGCATCTCATCAAGAGCTTTGCAACAACCCACTATTGGATATTGAAGCTAAGAGATATCGCTCGATTTGTGTTTTCTACTCCACTCAGTATCATGATACACACCATTGTGTCAGTATGTCGTGTGAGGTGGATGTCCCTAGTTTGCATGCATTACTTGTCCCTTTCCTACATTATCTATCACATGTGCACATGTTTTCATACACTTGATTGGGTTATACTCATGGATTTATAATTAAATGAGTGTATCAATGCCACCACTATATGCACTTGCTTGATGATGGAGATTTAGTCTCATTCATCGCAAGTCCTAAAGCATTGTGAGCTTGGGTACACCAATAGGCACGTTCAAATGCCATGCATGCGACACCATTTTGTACATTGTATATGTGGCAATGACTTACACATAGTATATGTGACGCTAGTTATATACCTTCATGTAAAACATCGCATGCTAGGGACAATTCTTATGGTCTAGGTAAACTACTTACAACATTATGTGAGCATGAGGAAAGAAAAACAATATCAATTCATTATAGCACTATCATGCCTTGAGCACATAGGCAAAGATATGAGGAGAGAGAGAGAGAGAGAGAGAATGAGGGAGAGAGTGAAAAAGAGAGAGAGAGAGAGAGAGAGAGAACAATATGGAGAGAGAGAGAGAGAGCAAGAGTAAGACAGAGACAAAGAGAGATAGAGAGAAATAGAGAGAGGGGGGAAAGAAAGAGGGGATAGAGAGAGAGAGAAATGCATACATACACAAATGCACACACATATATATATTCACATCACACACATTTATGCACACACTTTTATGCACATACACACACACATACACACACACACACACATATATATAAACACACACACACGCATACATACACACACACATTATATATATATATATATATATATATATATATATATATATATATATATATATATATATATATATATATATATATATATATATATATATATATATATATATATATATATATATATATATATATATATATATATATATATACACACACACATATATATGTGTGTGTATGTATGTATGTATATATGTATGTATGTATGTATGTATGTATGTATGTATGTATGTATGTATGTATGCATGTACATGTGTGTGTGCATGTATGTGTATACACACACACACATACACCCACACACACACATATATATATATACATACTCACACACACACACACACATATATATATATATATATATATATATATATATATATATATATATATATATATATATATATGAAGTATTTCGATGGTGATGCACCGCACTATACTCTCCTTCTTGAGAGCTCCACAACGATCTGCTCGGAGTAGAAAAACGAGCTCTTAGCGCCGCACACAGTACTCCGCACGGAGGCTGTAGAATACGCAGAAAACACAGTACACAGGGAGCAC
>CM035442.1:24557149-24562149 GCA_020310875.1 Ceratopteris richardii
TGCAAACTATGTGTTGAATCATTGATCTATAAAAGCATTGAGATTCATCACTCCTTATGAGGCTTGGAATGGATATAAACCTATGGTTAGTCATATGCCTGTGTTTGGTTCTTTGGCATATGCTCTTGTGCCAAAAACTTGATGACAAGGCAAAGAAATGTATATTTCTTGGTTATAATGTTAAAAGTAATGGATATTGTTTGTACCATCCATTGATGAACACAATTATTGTGAATCGAGATGTGGTATTTGCTGAAAAATCAATTTTCCCTCTACTTCAATGCAAAGAACAACCAATAGTTAGCTCACAAGATTGATACACTCGTGCCTTTGTTCCAAAATGATGCACTTTACTATGGCTATGTAGATCAGCCAAATGAGGCTGAAAGGGCTAAAAAAATCCAACAAAATAGAGTTAAAAATCAAGAGAATTTCCAACCAAGCATGGCTAAAACTTTTCAACCGAAAATGATCGAATCTGCAAGAAATTTCCAACCACATGACTCAACATTTGCATCAAAATATGGCTGAAAATGAGCATGAAATTTATCCCATGCATGATATACATGATGATGTATTACATAATGAACACATGCCCATCAAGAGTGCACAAAGTATGCCAAAGTGACTGAAACAAACTTTGTAAGACAGCAGATTGACTGAAACAAACTTTGCAAGATAGCAAATTGAACAAGATCAAGCTCTCACTATCCATCAAGTAAATTTTTGGATTATTCTCTTAATGCAATGACATGTAATGAAGAGCCACATACTTTTGAAGATGTATGTGATTATCCACATTGGATGAGTGCTATGCAATCACAAATGAATTTCATATATAAAAATGGTACTCAAGAATTATGTGAACAAGATCAAGCTCTCACTATGCATCAAGCAATTTTGTGGATTATTCTCTTAATGCAATGACATGTAATGAAGAGCCACTTACTTTTGAAGATGCATGTGATGATCCACATTGGATGAGTGCTATGCAATCACAAATGAATTCCAGACATAAAAATGGTACTTGGGAATTATATGAATTGCCAAAAGGAAAAAATGCCATTGGTACTAAGTGGGTTTACAAGATTAAGAGAAAGTCATATGCTAACATTGATCGCTACAAAGCTAGATTGGTTGCAAAAGGATATGCACAACAATACGGCATGGACTCTAAAGAAACTTTTGCATCTATTTCACACATGACTACCATTCATATTGTGGTTGCATTTATTGTCCAACGAGGTTGGAGAGTACATCAATTGGACATAAAAACAGCTTTCTTGAATGGTGATTTGGAAGAAAAGGTTAATGTGAAGCAACCTCCTAGATTTGCCATGAAAGGGCAAAAGCATGTGGTTTATCGCTTACAGAAAGCCTTGTATGGTCTAAAGCAAGCTCCACATGCATGGTATGATAAAATCCATAAGCATTTGATTGCTCTTGGCTTCATATGTAGTCTAATTGAAAGCGCACTCTATGCACGCAAAGATGGGGCTGATCTTACAATGCTTGTTCTTTATGTTCATTACATACTCTTGACTAGGATATGTGATGCAAAACTTGACATCCTTATGGCTGATTTGCAACATACTTTTGATGTCACTTATATTGGCATTTTGAGCTACTATCTTGACAATTTGTATCCATTGAGTGGGGAATTGTTATGCATCAAGCAAAGTATGTTGAAAAACTACTTCCATGTTTTGAGTTTGAGGATTGCAAACCAATTTCTACACCAGTTGAGACAAGATTTAGGCTCTCAATTGAAGATTCCAATGATGCATTTAACACTTCTCTTTATCAGCAAGTTGCAAGATGACCTATATATGCATGCAACACAATGTCAAATACACAGTATGTAGTTTCTCAATCGAGTCGATTCATGCATAGCCCTAGCACTAAGCATTGGCAAGCAGTGAAACATGTGTTTAGATATCTCAAAGGCGCTTTGAGTTTAGGTCTCTTTTATGGCAGAGATATTCAGTCATCCTTGCATGCTTTTACAGATAGTGATTGGGCTAGTTGTTATGATACACGTGTGTCCACTAGTGGTAATTGCTTTTTCCTCCGAGACTCATGTATATCTTGGTTAAGGAAGAAGCAACCTATAGTGGAAACATCAAGTTGTGAAGCTGAGGACATGGCAATTTTCATAGCTACAGTGTAGTGTATATGGCTAAGACGCCTATTGATGAATCTTTGCATGGAGATTGATGTTGCTATGCATAATCTCGTTGATAGTCAATGCACTAGCTATTACACAGAACCCAACGTTTCATGCACGAACCAAACATATTGAGGTACACTATCACTATGTGAGAGAGTGCCTTCATGCAAGAGGTATTGATTTGGTATATGTGCCTAAAAAAATATGACCTAGCAAAAATTTTCACCAAAGCTCTTCCACGAGAAAAGTTTGAAGCTTTTCGCAAAGCTTTAGGCTTATTGCCTAGTGGGGGCTGATCTGTCACTTTCTATATGTGTTCACATCATTCGCTCCCAGGGGGTTTGTTACACTTTTGTGTTCCTCGAGTAGCTTTGATGTGAATCTCTTCCCTAAACATGGGCACTTTTTACTCTAGTGCTAGCTAAAGTTTTTTTCCCTGTGTTACCACATACGTGATTCACTCATATGTGGTGGTACTTAAGATATTATTCAACTCTTACTTTAGTTTTGATCATGACCATCTATCTTCTCCATATGTCTTGTGTTTGTGCTCCTTGTGTGTGCTTCTTGTGTGTCTATCACACTTCTACACACACCCAATAAATATGTAGATCCACAAAACAACATCTTCAAATTTGAGGCATAGTTTGAAATCAATCAATCACCTTATCGTAACAATATTTTCAGCTCTTAGACATGTCCTATGAAACCCTTTATGATAGATTGAATCCCCTTGCTTAGGAAATCCATGATGCTTGGACTTGATGAAGGAGATCTTGCAAAAATATCAAGGAAGTAGATTGTGCCCTTTGACTAAACTAGACAAGATTTCATAGCTCGACTTTTTAGTACAAGATCCATCCACGTAGGAAAAATTATACAAGAATAGTGATTGATACAAGATGTCTCACAACCCACAATTTGGTACAAGAAGTCCTTGCTTTGTGGGATTTGGGGGATTCCATAGGTGCTATATAGTTGTTCTTTCTAATAATTAAAGTTTGGGAGAGTAGACTAATGTCGATCTTCCTTTTAGAGAAAAAAGAAGAGTCCCACAACCCGAGATTGGTAGGTGTGGATAACTTGACTAAACAGAATACAAGAGATGCCGTAACCCGAGACCGTAGGTATGAAACACAATACCTGAACTACAAGAACTCCCTTGAGAGATGGACCAGATACAAGAAATAACTTGACAAGAAATTATAAGAGAACAAGATTAGATGTCCAAGAACTAGACTAATCAAGACTAGAACAAGGAACAAAACAAGAACTAGAATTGCAACTCCTTGAGCTCCCAAGACTAACATTGACAAGACTAAGAATATATGTGGCCAACCCCTCCTTATATAGCTTTTCAAGGGGGATTCTAGGGCAATTACAAATTGATGATATCATTGACAATGTCAACAACTCGAAACAAGACCTCCAAGTATCAAAATTAGACAGATAGACAATCGTTCTTGAGGTCATTCCGAATGCAATGGAAGCGGCGTTAGTTTCGTTAGATCCTAAACTAAACATGAGAGATAGAAATTCATATGGAATCTAAGGTTTTTCCTTATCTATGAAATATGATTCTATTTTTCATGCACATATACACCATCCACTTTGCTTATCAAAGAAAACATGATAAAGAGATATCTATGCCAAAATGATCGATGCAAAAATCAAGAGGTGAGATAAAGCTTTGCCCTAATGTATTGTTTTAGCTCCATTAGTGCTTCCTTTGCATTAGCTCACTATGCAATTGCTATTTCTAGACTTTATGATCAGAATGAGTACATTAAACTTTGATGAAGCATATACATCAAAGGAAAAAAGTTAGTTATGCAATCAAAATTTAATGAATGGCACATCTTTATGTGACCTACCTCTTGAAGGATGGTATATGGCCTTCATGTGATTTGCCTCATAACAAGGCCACTAAATGAATCTATACTTAAAACCAAAACTTGATGGTAATGTTGACTAATATAAGTCTAGGCTTGTATGCAAAGTTTGTGCTCAAGCAAAAGACACTCATTTTGATGCCCTTTGATCCTATATGTCATGTGACAACCATTCATAGCATGTGCACTTGCAACTAAGAATGTTTGGGATGTACATCAATTGGACTTCAAAACTATATTTCTGAATGGAAATTTGCATAATGAAGTAAATGTTTTTCAAGCGAGGGATTCGAACAAAAGCAATGAAAACAAACCGTAAAGTTAAATAAGGCATCGTATGAATTGAAGCAACCACCACATACTTGGTGTGAGAAAAATACATACCTACTTATTAGCACATAGCTTTCAATAGTAGTCCAATTTCAATAACTTTGTATTTGAAGCCTGTAGACAATATGCTTCTAATCATTAACATTCTATATTGATATATTATTTATTATTCATAATGAGATGAGTCTCTAAGTTCAAGGCCAATTATATTGCATCTTTTTAAGTTTCTCATTCAATACATTTGCAAGGATATTTGGACATTGCGATTATCTAACTTGATGATGGAGGCGTTTCTATATGTGAAACAAAACATATCAACACTTCATTATAGCATTTTAGCCTCAAGGATTCTAACCCATTGCAACTCCGAATGATTTTGTAATTCATTCTTAATGATGTTGAAGATATATTAATCCTAGTCACTATCAAAGAGTTGTTGGATATAGATGACTCATTGTTGTTTACATAGATGATACAATCCTGGTTATAATGAAATGCACATTTCTATTGTAAAATTGATTTCATGCCTCTTTATACCTAAGAGCTTTGGAGCATCACATCATTATTTAGTCATTCAATATGCAAGTTGATGACCGCATTCCTTCATT